>JASSUY010007997.1:0-13924 GCA_032466535.1 Forpus xanthops | reverse complement strand
TGCAACTATTTTTAAGGTTGGGGAGCAGGTAAACCATTTTTAAATGTTTGTATATCTCCACATTTTCAGATGCTGAGCTAAATGACAGAAAATACAAGTGCCAGTGCGGTTCCACCTATTCATTTTGTTGTGAGTGACCTTGGAAAATAGTGCAATCACTGTTAGCAAGGACAGCAAATTCATCTTCATCGGGAGTTTAGATAAGGAGAGGGTTTACAGGAAGTTGTAAGAAAGAAAAGCACTTTCCACAGCAAAATATATTGTTGAAAGAGCATTCTTGTAAAGTGTCTGATCATGGGAAGTTATTTGAAAAATAACCGTAATAGAAACCTTACCTTAAAACACATGAGATTTTGAAAAACTGGAGTGAAACCCAAATATCTCGGGTGGCTCTTCTTCATGGAGAAGCACTTCTGAAAATCACAAAATTAAAGTACGATTTCCTAATGAAACATGCCATTTATAGCACTTCAGTCACAAAAACTTGGGTTTTTTTTCTCAAAAATGAAAATTAAAGTTTTTCCATGGGTAGGAACACTTACACACCATGGTTTACTCTGAGCTCTAGCTCCTGAAGGTTTGTTCCATTCCAACAATACTTTTCGTTCCTGCTCATATACCTATGTTTCTCCTTCTTTCTCCCCCTACTTTACAGCACCCTTTCTTTTTCTTAGAAAAAAGTAAGCTTATCTTAATTTAATTTTTCACAAAGCAGTCTAAATTACAAAAATATTAGAATAAACTTCTGTTATGAATATGTAGGGCTGATTTCTACATCCACAAAGAGGGAAGGACCATAGCAAACATAACTTCCCTGGCTGTATGGAAGAGACACTGGTGCCTCCGTCTATTTATTATCTTTTCAGCTCTAGATCTCCTGAGGACTCTCATCAGCACTACTGCTGAAGAATCTCAGTGCTCCTGAGGCCTCAATGATTTGACACAACTTTGATTCTCTCAAGTAATGGTGCACTGGTAGAATAATTCTCTGTTCACAGTATGCCTGTTTGCTAGCTTCACTAGCAAAGAAGGAACATTCTTTGAAATGTATTTGAAGAAGGAACATGACCAGGACATTCCATGCCCATTACATTGGACAGTACTTATCCCAGATCTGGAACTTTTTCAGTATTTTCATTAATGATTTGTACAATGGAATCAATAGCACTTGGATCAGCTTTGCAAATGATGAATTACTTGGAGGAGCTGTTAGCCCTACACAGATGGCAGGATTTGAATTCAGAAGGATGAACCGAAAAACCTGGATTAATTACGAAAATAAGACTACGTAGTCATTTCACTAAGGACAAACCCAAAGCACAGCACTTGCGAATAATCAACTGAACAAACATGAGATGAGGATGACCGGACAGCAGTTCCATAAGTGGGATCAGAGGTTGTAATGGGTCACAGAATAAACATGCGTCAGCAATGCCACAAGGTTGTGAAAAAGCAAATATCATCCTGGAAGAGTGTCAACAGGTAGGCTTTGTTCAGATGGAGTACTATCTTCAGCCTGAAGCATCATTTCCAGGAATGCCAAGAATCAAATGGAGAGAGTACAGAGGAAAGCAAGTAGAGGTCTCTCAGCCTGGGAAACATTGAAAGGACCACCTACAAGTGAGAAGACTGCAGGGTGACATGATAGTGGTCTTCAGACGTGTAATAGGCTACTGCAGAGAGACCAGGTGGTAGTGGATTTAAACTGCAACAAGAGAGAACTGGACAAATCTCTCCCAAGAATTATATAGGCATCCATAGATTTGCTTTGAGAATACAGGATGGACTAGATGACCTTCAAGGGCTACTTTCTTTGTTTTCTGTGAGTTCTCTAATGCAACATTCAGTAAAACCTTTGAATTGCTCCAGAAGCAAAGATACAAACATGTCAGCAGCTTTGGATACTTATTTTTCAGTGTACGAGTAAATTCATCTAGCCCTACCTAACTAAAAATTACTACCTCTAAAGTTAAGATAAAGCCAAAGACCAACATCTCTACAGCAACTGAGAGAAAAGGAAGAAAGCAGGAAAACGGCTTCTTGGGAATGAATAGAAATGTTATCCAAATAAAAAGGAAAAGAAAACCCAAGCACAGTAACAAGATGACTGCTTAAAACATCCATGACTGTTAATGCCTGACAACTGTATATGAATACTGAGGACTTTTATAAGAAATTGCTTTGTGACAAAATGAATAAACAAGCTTTAGCAAAATAACTATTTCTTGTGTAGACACAACATTTTAGAATAAAGCATTCACCTCATTCTTCAAAGTCATTTTTCTCCTGAAATGGTTTTTCCCACAGGAGAATTTTAGCTACAGAGTTAGACCAGATTAATTATTGTAACTATTTTACCACCACCCACAACAGGAAGGAGACTGGCTCCTCAGGCTTCCAATTAACCAGAACCTGCTCTTTGGACTCCAGGGTGGGCTCAGTGTTCCCTGTTTTAATCTACATAAATTCTAACCCGGGTTTTAATTGAATTATCCCTTTGCTTGGGAACATATTTCCTGGTATTGTTGAAGTTGGCAGGAGAAAAGAAAGTAATGCTTTGTGTCAAATACTCCTCCTGCACAGACGGGAACATGTCTTTGTCATTGATTTCATTCACAAGTGCCTGTACATAGAAAGGCATAATCTGGCTTTTCAAATTAAGAGAAAGGATTTAACAGGTAATTTGGAATAGATTTCAGAGAATCCCCTTTGCACTGCTTGTATGGTAGTATTTGATGTTACTCAAAACCTGTACCTCATTTATATGATTGTTATTTTACACCTATAAAAGTAAAATAACATGAGAGTAATTTTTGTATTTGACTATTTAAGAGAAAGGTTTAAATGTTCTACCCAGCATGGACATGAGAGACTACAAACTTGGGTCCTGATCTTAATGTCTGCATGCCTGTGAGAAACCCACTGACTCCACTTATCTCAAGGACATAGATGCCTCACAGAATGAAGTCAGACCATTAACAGAGATACAGGAGATCACACCATCCTCTCTCTCTCCCTTCTTCCATTCATCTGCACCCCAGAGCACACTGTGTACCTCAACTCAGCCCAGCTGCAAGAACAGTTACCAGCCACCAGATGTTTGTGATCACAAATTTAGCAAAAGACACTACATCCAGAGCTGAGCTGATGAAACACATGAGCTCTCCTTACATGCTTCATGCAAAATATCTTTGTGTTGCTTAAAATTACCCTGGAAAGCCACCAATTTTGCACTGAAACAAGTGAGGAAGCTTCACAGCTGGTTTGGCTGTGGGAGCAGTGACACCTTAACACAGCACAACCTTACTGCAGCAAGTTTCTTATCATGGCATGAATATGTGTTTGGAATCTAAGACCACACTTGGCTCAGAAGGATTACAGATTCAAAGACAGTGGCTAGGAAGAACTGACTGAAGAAAATCCAGCTGCCTACCCACTCAGGTTTACACTAGTAATTATATTACCTGTATAGCATTCCTGTGTGCTTAGCTTCCACATGATTACCCACAGATAGATAAAAAGCTGAATTAGTCATACAAGTTCAGATAATGCTTAAAAGAATCACAGATTGGTTATTGCAGCCATTTTAGGGGGACATAATAACAACAATATGTGTAACTTCTACTGCTGAAATATTCTTTAAATACTTATGTGGTCTTATAAAGTAATGATCATCTACATGTGATAGTGTGTATGCGTGTATTTGTATGTACAGAAGCATGAAACCTGGTAGGGCAATACTGAAAAGTTCTACAAGTGCTTTAAAACTAAAGTTCTATGTGTGCTTTAGAACTACAAGTATTTGTATAGTCCTCTTAATTTATCAAAGTAGAATTTTCCTCGTTTAATTAATTCAATAATAAGGAATATAAAACCGTAAGAGATGTTACAATAAATGTACTAGCATATTTTGCACTGTATAAAATAATGTAAGCCCTTACTATTCTTCAGTACTTTTAGATTGTGGATTTATACTGGATAGGAAAGAAGAACAGCTATACTTTGAAATGCAAAGGCTGTTCCTTGAATGCTGGGCTCAGGTGCTCACCTATTACCTAAGGTACGCATTTGAAAATAGACCATCATAATCTAACACTGTCTTCATCATGATTTATAAACAGCTGGAGCTTCAGACTTGAACTAATTTGGTTTATTTTTTTTTAATGTAGCACTCAATAAGAAAGTATTCTGTTTACCTACAAAAGCCTGTAGTGACTGCACAGGCAGACTCCCACACCTTCTTTTTAATAACTGCAGGATTTGGGGCCAAATCCGCACCGAAGGTCTTCGATCACAAGCAATATAATATGTAAATACAAAATTCCTACAGTAGTAAAAGGTGTTTTGAAGGGCTATAACATTTTGGAAAACATTTATTTAATCTAGGTCATGTTTGCCTAGAAAGGTTGGTCCAGATGATCATTTTAGTCCCTTCCCATTTGGTATTCTATGATTCCATGATTCTATTTCCACTGCGTATGCTGAAAGACACAGCTAGGTAAGAACTACTTCTAAATTTGTATGTTTTCTAAGACCATTCTGGCAACAGTGAAGGTCTCCGAATTCCTATCTGAGATCAGGTGGTACTTGCTACGTACTATTCCAACAATATCAAAATAAAGGTTATTTGTAAAAGTTGGGGGGGTGGATCTGGGAATAATGGGCATGTCCAGTACATAATTAACCTTTGTTCCCTTCATCTTATAGCAAAATTTCCATTTTTATCATTATCTCAACAATTTTATTTCTCTGTGAGACTTTTCCATTTCAGATGGTTTAGCAGAAAATTATATCAAATTAGGTCACGACTTTAAGGAGTACTGTAAACTAGCACGATGTCAAAATAACTTAGCAATCAGAACAGAAAGGAACTATTTGTGTTTAACAGTAGTATTCACTAGCCATAATTAACTCTGAAGTCCCATTATACCATGTTTTTCTTTTTAAATGTTTTACCTATGTAGACATTAATTCGTAAATCTACTTCACGATATCTCACAAGATAGTATTTTAAATTACCCTAAATTTCTAGTGCAGGGATTCCATTCCTTCCTGTAGCTTCCTTGTTCATTAACAACAGCCAAGATCACCTGCTCATAAGTTTGTCCACGTGTGCTTATCTGTGCATGTAAGAGTACTGTATGTGGAATAAATAGGAGAGTTTGTGATCTAGACTTTCTACATTTCTTAATGTGAGGTAGTTGTGAGTTACGTAGATTGTTCCACATAGAATCGCAAAATAGGGTTGGAAAGGGCCTAAACATCATCTAGTTCCAATCCCCCTGCCATAGGCAGAGACACCTCACACTAAACCATGTCACCCACGTCACATACGTGTTAACTGAGTTAAATGACAAAACATCATGATGTATTCTATGCATGTTAGTTACTTACAGAACTGTCTGCTATTTTAAAAGTCTTCAGATAATTGGTACAAGTTATAGTTACTTCTTCCTGTCATACCACAACAAAAGCTTAAGGTTTCTTATTACAGCATGACAAAATCCCATATCAAATTCCAGTGCCATTATTTCAATAAGGTATACCCTATCACAAATACTGCAACATGAAATCTATCACATCCAGTCCTGTAAAAGTGTCAGTACCTGCATAAAATCATGCATGTGATGACTGCATGATCCTATTCAGATGAGTAAGTCTCCTATGCAGCAAAGTTTTATGTCAGTATTATGGCAACTGAGCTACTCATGGGCTATAAGAAAATCCAAATCACCTGAAGTTCATCCCATCGTCTTTTCTCAATCCAAAGAAGGCCATCAGAAGAATGGTGTAATAAGCATTTCTGCAGCAACAACCAAATAAAAGCACTTGCTCTTTCCCTGCTGAATGCACTGACAAACCTTTTTATGGAATACCATGGGGGTATGATAAATCTCAAAAAGATGTGTGTTTATATGGCAACTGACAGTAAAATCTTTAATGGTCAAAGGTAAATTTCAGTCTCTGTTAAAACATTATAGCTATACATATAAGAAAAAAAGCAATGGCTGAATGAAACATGAAGTACTGTGCTGTTTATTGAATAATTACGCTTCTAGCAGCAACATAAACTAACTACTTAAAGGGTTTTCAAGTAAGTAATACCTGCAGATACTTCTGTAAATGTAAACTGGACTCTGCTTGTCACAATCCAAATATACACTTACACATTCAAGGAAAAGAGAATTTAAAACATACAAGAAGGGGGGAAAAATGTATTGGACATCTTTATAGTTCCATAATAAAACCTCCCTACATTTATGAAGAGGAAGGCAATGTTTACAGCTTGCCACAATTTATTTTGGCCTCATAAACTATCCAACATAAGTTATATATTGGTATCATAAAGTGCAGATTATCTAGGTTTAGACTTAACCACTCTAGTTACTTATGTATTTTTCTTTCTTCAGGAAACCACCAACAGAGAGCACCATGCCTCTCTCAGTTCTATTACTACTAATATATTCAGGCAAACTTCCCTTTGAATAACTGCACTGCAAAACTGCTAGTTCAGCACATTGAAATGAACACTATTATATTATTTTCTTTAATAACAAATCGTTACTGCCAGTAAATAATTTAATGTGGATAGATTTTGATTTGCTTTACATGGCTGCATAAACACATTTCCATTCCTCTGCATAAGCATTTTCAATGAAGTCGGCTATAACGCTGTGTCATGCTTTCATTTCCTAAGTAAGGGGCGTAACACTGCTCACCTGATACGCAGAAGAGAAGGTCTACCAGTTCTTAGTACAAGCAAGGGCTGTCAGTCATTCAGTGAAAGCATGACTCAGCAGCTGCTTATTCCCCCAAAGCACTCTGCTCCTAGGAGATAAACAGGAGGGGCAATGTCTTTTTACAAGCAAAGAAACTCTCTGGTATGCATAGAAACAAAAATTCCCATTCCACAATATTAAATTAATGTATTATTTTTCTCACCAATTCGTTTCAATCTTCTCATTGCATATAAAGGAGACTGTATAAACTGCATTATTTAATCATTCCTAATTTTTTTGCCAGGAGTTTATCCATGCAGGTTTCGTCAACTAAATTACATATGTCCATTTTTCTCGCTATAAAAACAGCATACACATTCAGGTAGGAGAGTGATTTTTCTTCCCATAAGAAAAAGTTTACAAATGTTGCTGATAATTATTTAAAACTAAAAAACACCTTTCAAAAAAAAAAAAAAGAAAAAAGAAAAGTTTTCTACACATGGACACCAGCCAACTTAGAATATCCAGACCTACAGCAAACACTCAATCTAAAGAGCTGGGGGAAAAGTCCTTCCTCTAAACGTGCAGACACACATACATCAGCCTGAACACAGAACAACGGTGTGTAAAGCGGATCTGCTTACTGCCACTTTATAAGAGATTACAAGTCTAAATTTTATTCTTTAACAAACAAGAAGACAGATATAGTATCTCTTAACAATCTTCATTTTCACTAGCATAGGAACCCAGGGGAACTGAAGGTATGAAACAGTTTCTATCAGATTGACTAAGTGCTCCTTGGTTTCAAGACAAACAACCATGCAAAGTATAATAAAAGCACATAAAACCTAATTCTTACTGTGCAAAACTTGGGGATCTCGAACTGATCAGGAAGAAGTCTGGGGAAAAAAAAATAATAAATGGAAGAAGTTTGTGTAAATGCCTAAGTCAGCTTTGCCATCAATTGCGATACATATCAAATAAAGTGTGGGTTCAAAACTGCTTCAACAATTTCATGCAGGTGAGCACCAGAAACTTAAATACAAACACATGGAGACAACCTTTGGCTCAGTAGCTCCTAGACATCAGACTGCTAGAACACACAACCACATGGTCCTATGCTTTTTCCTACCATTTGTCACAGAGGAATCTTCTACTGGCCCCTGTCAGAGAAAATGTATCAGATTTTAGGGACCTCCTGAGATACTGTAAATAGCCATTCTTGTGCTCCATGTGCTCAAGATGAAAAGCGGAATTTTATATTCAGTAGATAATGGTTGTCATCCCTGAAGTAGGATCCAGTCCTCCAGTCCTCAAAACATTTAGGAATATCTACAATTTTAATGAAAAAAAAAAAGAAAAATTATAATGTGTACAAACTCACACACACTTACAGAATGGGGATCCAATTATAATATGCTTTTACTGTTATGTGTTTTCACTGTATTTTTTGGCAAGAAAGTGAAGAGCTGATCTTGCTGGTTCACTGAGGCTTTATTTTCCATCAAAGTATTGTGCTTGCTGATCTCCTGCCCTAGTTCACCCTTTTTCGCCCCATTACCGCCTCCACACTTACTCTAACTGGTAAAGCACAGAAACATCTTGCTAACTACATAACTATTCCAGTTCTGTTCCCTGACGAATACGGGTCTTGCACAGAGCCTTGCTGGAGAACTCCATCTAATGTCTTAAACTTCCACTGTTTTTAAGGGAACCACAAAAATGCAAGTGACAGTTCCAAGATGTGAAGCATTAGATTGTTGACAAACAAGATTCTCAAAGATCTGCTGACATAACAAGTGATGCTGATGTACAGTCTGCTGTAATTACTGCAATAACATCTCTGGGAATTCAAATGTACACGTTGAATTGTACTCACTGCCACCAGCAAATAGGAGAAGAATAAAAATAGTGGCTCTTATTCCTGTAAGGAGCTAAACAAAAATATGTGAGATAGCTTACAGAAAATGAAACATTTCCAAATTCATTTATCAGTTAATAAATAAATACCATTTCCAAAGCTTTTCTAGATCTGTACTAGACAAAAGATCTAAACAAACAAAAATATATACTTAAAAAAGCAAACAAAAAGATACACTTAAAAACTTACATCAGTTTCACACAGGAAATTGGAAAAAACCAAGAGTGCTGAGTGGAAAAGATGAATCAGGATTAATGGAGAAACGCTATTTTTAAACCCCAAAAAAAATGTTAGAGAGTTAAAAATATAGCATAAAAAATATTTATACAGCAACTGGCAATGTCCATTTAAGGCTGGCAGTTTCTTGCCGATGACTAGTACTGTATATCTCATGCAGCACCCACTGGTTTAAGTTTATTGAAGTATAACAACATAATCAGATGGCTTGAAAACTCAGACTCAGAATCTTTATTTTTGGCTTAAATCCACATTACAATTATAGTAAATGTACTATTTTTTAAAAGAATGCTGCTGCTTATGTTCTTAACATAGTGATTTTGTTGTTTTTGTATTGCAAAACTGAAACTAGACTAGGATAAACACAGAGGGAAAAATTAAGGCTTAAACCGAGTTTAATATGTAACTCCAACTCACCATCATAAAGCCCCAAGAGGCAGGATATGCAATCCTGCATTCCTTATGCACTCGTAATACCTCTTGGCTTCAGTAGAAGTTTTGTTTGAGAAAGCATATAATCAGAACCTGTAATTTCATTAATTACATGCTACAGGCAGTCCATGTGAGGTAAGAATAATGAACCAAACTGTTTGGAAGGATGGTGGAACCCATAGCCCCACCTGCATCTTCATGGACCACTGAGTCCATGCAGCAAAACTATTTCCCCACTAACTCACTCATCCACACTTCCAGCTTTTCCTCATGACAGACCGTGGCTGTCATGTAGAGATCACTTTGCAGGTGCTTCAACCAAGACATAATGTAGCTCTTACATCCCTGCCACCATTCTGCATCACGATCCTTCCCCACACTCTTGACAGTGCCAAGGATTTCACCTGATGCACATACTTACTCTGTTGCTGTTTGTATATTATTCATACCAGGCACAGGCAAAATGAATATTATGTAGCTATTAGTACAGATTGCTTTGACATATTACATATTTCAATAGATATCCTTTGGGCAATTCAGGAAGCATCATTTAAAAACCATGTGGATGGACTTGACTTTTACATTATTACTGTACACATAACTTTTCAATGCATAGCATAAACACAAATGACTTTACTGGGCATGTCCTACAGACAGCTTTGCAGTATTCCACAAGGTTTGTTTATATACATCAGAAGAAATAGCATAAAACAAGAACCTCCCATATTACAAAGGCCTTTTATTTGCTTAAAGATGAGCACATTAAAACCACAGGCACTGGCCAGCTACTTCTTTTTCTGAACATAAAAACACCTAATGCAATTCAAAACGAAACCGTTCACAGGCTGGTTACTGGTAGGCCATGTTATGGCATGGGGTAAATCTACAGCACAGCCTGAGCTGCACACCAACATTTAGAAGAGCATAGAAGACAGCTCTTCAGATGAAACCACCCCGTTAACATCCTGTGTAATACATTGAAAAATCCAGCTCGTTTCTATCCCTACAACCAAACACAACTCAATTTCTACAGCACCTAACAACTAATTTACTGTTTCCTTTACAACATACGTACAGTAACATGTTATCTTTGTCTGGTTTTGGTTTGGTTTGAAAGTATAAAGCATCACCCAATAAAAGACTTTCAGCATGGGAAACCTGAGTAAGACACATCACCCACAGCTCTACATTGAAGAAAATACAAAAACTTGTTTTTCAGTGTTTAAAAAACAAACCAAAATCCTCAGCAGTTTTTAGTCTCCAGAATTGTGCTGGGTTATCTTCTGAATAAAAAAATTAGATACAGAATCTCCAGATTAAGAGATTCTCAAGTATTCTAAAGGCTCAGACATTGTAAGGAAGCTTGCAATGAGTAGGTGCACATATCTATAATAAAAACCTATAAATAAAAGGCAAACATAAGGTATAAAGGTGTGGGTGACTGAGGGACAAGGAGGATGAAAAGAAAGGGAGGAAAAAACAACATAAGAACACCAAAAAAAGGGAGAAAGAAAAGCCGGACATGAAAACAAGTGAATCGTTGAAACTGGTGGGAGGAACTGATGAACATTAACTTTTATTATTCTGATTACAAAATACTTTTCAAAACTGGATGAAACACATTGTGTGTATATTTTGCCAAGGACATTCTTGGCAGTTACAAAGTCAGGAAAATTATAATTCAATCAGTGAGGCATTACTTAAAACCACTTGAAAAAGCAGACCATTTGAACCATCAAACAGGCTGCATGGGTAACAATTTTAAAGACTCTATTCCAGAACAGTGCAGACTGCACTCGCATGTTGCACATTGAACCTTCCAATAATGGGGCATTAGAAAAGAGCAATTTTTCTTCCTGGATGTATTTTACAGTTTTTTCTTCCCATAATGGGCAAAGAAACCTCATCATTTTTTTTTCCTCATAATATTATGGCAATTCTAGTAAAAAAAGAAAAATCAAGCTCTTGTACTGTAGAACTGCTGTTTTGCTATAGAATCTGGTTTAGAGAACTGTACTGTTCATGGCAACCAGGCCACAACCATGAAGACAGCTTCTGTATTTACCAGGAGCACATGGGGCACTTCATTGCGCACCAAATCTGCGCACTTGCCTTGAAAGAGATCCTGGAAACGTTAGAGCTACGCGTGCTGTAATGCTCTGCAAAGCCACAATAAACAGGTCACCTTGACCTCTCTCGTGTAAACTGTAATTTCACGAAACTGCTGACACCTGAAGAGTGGGACTGACTGGAGGACGCATAAGGCATCTACCGTTCCCATTCAAAGAGGCGTGTGACCTGCCTCCCCGGTAGCAATGCTTATTTACTTATCACCGTGACGGCACTTCCAAGCGGCGCTGTGCGGTCCTTCGGTTTAACCCATCACACCGCGGCAGCCTTTGCGGACCTCCTGCCAAGGCTGCCACGTTTCCAGCAAGACCGAACGCTCTACAGCTGCAGCCCTGAAACACCACAGCTCCCCATGTCGCACTTCCCCGGCCTGCAAGGGGGGGAGGCTCTGCCCCAATGCTCCCTGAGCGGCAGGTGGCTCCGAGGGGCCGAGTTCATCCCTAAAGCACCCCGGGATGAGCGATCTCAAAGCCCGATAGGAGACGCCCAGCACCCGACCCACACACACTGAGGACACATCGCCGGTGGCTCAGGATCGGCAGAGCCCAACCCATGAGCAGCGTGGGCCACGGACCGGAGCAGTGCCCCGGGGCTGCGCGGGAAGATGCAGAACGCAGCGCCGCACCCCGCACCACACCGCCTCACACAGCGGGGCCGGGCTGCGGGAGGGGAGGGAGGAAGGAGGGGAGGGGAAGGGGCGTGACGTCACGTGCCGGATGGCGCGGGGGGCGGGGACAGAACTGCGGTGATGGAAAATTTTCGGCTCCGCATCTCCCGCGCGTGCCCCCCCCCCCCCCCGCACATCCAGAACGTTCCTCCGCGGGAGCCGATGGGCGCCCGCGGTCCTCGAGCAGGGCCCGACCCTCCTGCGCTGTCTCAGCGCAGGGAAACCTCTCGTGTCCATCTTCGCGAGGTCCGGGAGCGTCGGTGCCCGTGCGGCGGTCGTTGCCCCTCGACGGTGTGAGCGGTGCCCGACCACTGCGGCCGCCTCGGCCGATTCAGATGTGGTGTCAGGCGGGCCTCACACTGAGCTGTGGGTGCTGCGGGACTAAGGGGAGAGGGAACGCGGAGGGGACAAGCGAATAGAAGGACATTCTCTATACTAGCCAGCCGTTCCCTATACTCGAGGCTGGCAGCACCACCTACTTCAGAGCCCCTGTGCCTCAGAAACAGTGGCCAAAGGGTCCCCTGCAGCCGTGTCCAAGCCTCCTCTGGAGCTGCAGTCCCGCAGCTTGTCTAAGGGGCTCCGGGGAAGACCAAAGCCGGGCTGTGCTTTCTACAGGAGGTAGAGTAGCGAAGCCCTCCAGTTTCTGATTGCCTAAGGAAATAGAAGCGGGATGTTTTCCCCCCCGCCCTTTTCCCTCCAGCGGGATTTATCCTGCCTGGCATCACTAGGGGGAGGCCGTCATTCCGGATCGCTTTGCCGGAGGAAACGCTCGAGGCTCGCACGTTAAAAATAGCGCGTGACGGCAGCGGGTGGCTATGGGCCGGTGGCACCGCATCCCGGCCGTGCACCGAGCAGCGGGGCAGCTCCAGTGTGGGAACCGGGAGGGAGCCCCCCCGTCCCGATCAGTCCGTACCGAGCTGCGGGTGCAGCACGGGGCAGGTGGAAACACCTTTCGCACCGTGCGCCTTCCGTCTCCGCGGTGGAGCGCAGCAGCCCCGCCGTGTACACGGGAGAGCTGCCCGGCGCCACCCGGTCTACCGTGCACCGGCGGCCCCACTCCCGACCCCCCGCAGGGCCGCAGAACCCTCTTCCCCCCCTCCGTCGGGCGGCGGTGCCCCCCCAATCCCCGCCCCGCACCCCTCGTTCGGCGGCGCAGGGGTCAGACGGGCGGGCAGGGCGGGGGGCGGTGCGATGACGCGCCCGCATTCCTGTCTGAAGAGCGGCGGCGCCCCGAGGGGGCCGTCAGACCGGGAGCGCCTCCGCCGCAGCACCACGGACGCGAGATATCGTTTGCCTCCGACAGCGCTGTCTTTTTGAAGGGAATTCTCCCGACCTTTATTTATTTAGGGGTTTGGTTTCGTTGACGTTTTACAGTCAAGGGGCTTCTTCCCTCGCAAGGCGCAGCAGCGGCCGGAGGAGCGTCTCCTTACCCCGGCAGAAGAACCCGCTCCCCGGACCTTGTGAAGAAGGTACGGCGCGGGAGGAGGAACGGGGCGATTTTCGGGGCTCAGCCTTTCCCAGCGGCAGCCCCCCGCCTTGCCGCCCAGCCCCGCCGGCCTCCTCCGGGATGCGCCGTGCCGGGTGCTCCCAGGGACGCACCGCCGGGATGGAAAAAGCCCCGAGCGGCTGCGGCGCGGTGCGGTCCCGCCGCCGCTCTGCGTTTTCCCCTTGAAAGCGCCGGGGATGCCCGGTGTCACCGGTGGGGAGGGGGGAGGTAAACAGAGGGGCGCCCGCGGGGCGGGAGGCGCGGTCCGGCAGTGTGACATCTCCCGCCGGTGTTGCATCAGTCTGCGCCCGCTGTCGGGGGGGATGGGGGTG
>JASSUY010007995.1:0-17554 GCA_032466535.1 Forpus xanthops | reverse complement strand
GGTTTAGTGGGAGGTGTCCCTGCCCAGAGCAGGGGGGTTTGAATCAGATGATCTTAAGGTCCTTTCCAACCCTAACTATTCTATGATTCTATGATTCTAAGTAGCAGCTCCATGTTACTGAACAGGGCACATAAAGGAACATGTTCAGAACCCGAGGAAAAAAGTACTTCCATCAGTTGAAGATAGAGCTTACTGCCCTCCTGTGGTTACTGCTTAATACAAAAAAAAGGCCTTCTAAAATCTACACTTTGGGATTTAATAGAATCACAGAATGGTTTGGGTTGAAAGGGACCTTAAAACTTATCCAACATAACTACTAGGAATGAACACACACAAAGTACAGATCTCACTTTTTTCTTACTGTGAAATCTCTGCCTTTGAAGCAGCTGTGATTTGTCATACCTTAGTACTTGAGTAGATGTCCCAGCAAACTAATATTGTTCAACTTTTTCTGGGCTCTTCTAAGTTTGAGGAGATGTTTTAGCTTTTCTGTTTGGAGAAAAGAAGAAAATTATGCATTTATTTTTTCATCCTGTAATTTTTGTGACTGAATTTTTTCTATTTCATAATTTTCTCAGCAGCACAGAATTACTTGCATGGAGGTCAATGTCCTTAAATACCCCAGCATGAAATATGATTAAATAGTTTTTGATTTTAGCATTTTAGAAATTAGCTAAATACAGAGTTACTCTGCTGTCATACATTTTCAGAGTATACTTCTATTATACCTCCTTGACAGCTTAAACTTTTTGATTGTTCTTTTTTTTGTTTGGTTTTATCTTTATGAGAACTTCTCCAAGTTCCAGGCTCCTCACAGATATCTGCAGTTCTCACCCTTCTCATGGGATTTGAGCGTAATATGACTTCCAAAGAGAAAAGTGCAGTTGCAAAACGCACGAGTATTGATGCGAATATGTTTGAGCTCTTTAGAGATTACTTAACATCCTTGTTAGCCTATATAGACAGGCTCCTCTCTCTGTCCATCACTATTTTCCAGCAGCTCTAATAATAATGTAACACAGATAAGCTTGCACTATGTCTTCTTTTTTCCTCACAGGGTGCATACCTTCCTAATCCTCCTCTAATAGCTAATTAAGTGATCAGATGGATAACATTATTAGTCCCGTCAGCTCATGGCTGACCTTCCCACATTGTACCTGCAGGCTTCAAGTGGAAATGTAACCCTCTAATGAGATGAGATACCAGTATTGCATGGAGAGCCATTATCCACCAAAGATGTCCTTGCCTGGAGTTTTGTATGTAGGATACTGTCAGTTGGCCACACTCTTTACCTGAACCAGGTGTGTTAAGTAATGCATGTGGCATGTGCACATGTGACATGCATATGACAGTATATCTGTAGGGTAAATATCAGCTACAAAACCTGACTTGACTGGGGAAATTTAGGTATGTTCTTCATTTCTGCCCCTCCCTCCCAGGCGTTCTTGCTGTAGTCAAGAATCTGTGAAGATCTTCGAGTCTGCCTTTAAAAATAAATGGTGGGGACAAATAGAGGGAGCCTTTCTCAAACAGTCTGTCCTTTCAAAAGAAGGCCACAGGCAGAAAAACACTTGGCAGCCTTGCAAAAAATGGACTCTTGAACTGGACAAGATATAAGGTTTGAGGTTTAGCAACTTATTTCTCTCTTGGTAAATACTGGTGATAGGACACTATCACATACTCTGGTGTTTGCACTCCCACCTGTTGACAGACAAGCTGGAAAAGTGTGGCTCAATCACATCTTGTTCAGCAGAATCCTACCAAGTAACAACAGACATGGTAGAAGTGGTTTAGCTACTGTTGTTCACAGAAGTCAAAAGAAAACTAAGCAACAAGCTTGGTTGATAAAATTACTAGAGAAAGTGTTATTGCTGTGCCTCAGCTCTCCAGCAGATCTCCAGGGTGGCACAAGTTTTTCACATGGCCCCTAGTCTAACCTGGTTGAGCACAGCACTGATGGCTTCATATACATGGGCATTTTATGATTTATGCCATGGAAGGAGAAACCACAGTTTATTTGGAAGGCTAAAATGGGAATCTGATAATAAAAAGAAGGGCGCGTAAAACCAAGCTGTTGTATTTTAGGCCCAGCAGCCCAGCTTAATTAAAATCTTTCATCATCCAGGCAGCTGTCACAGCTGTATGTGCCATCAAGGCAGAGTTCATCTTACCTCATGGTGGCTCACTGACACTTAGTTCATTATGCCTGATCCCTCAGAGCACTGGCAGCATATCCTCTTCTAGGCAGCTGGAGCACAGCCCACTGGCATCGTGATCACTCTCTAGGTTAAAAAAGAAGCCCTCAACATGATTGTACATTCACACTGAGGTGTCCTCTGACACCTCAAATTGAGATGGATTTCTCCACAAATATGTTGGTGTAGTGATGTTTGTTTATGACAAAATACTGCCTGCCTGCTCCCACTGATAACCGCAATACTGTACAGTTAGCCCAGTTTCTTCCAATGTGGGTGAAGTGTTAGATTACAGTCAGAGGACCAGATTTATACCTCTAACTCCCAGAAACTGTGTTGCATCTATATTTTAACTAGAACAATTAAATATTTAATTAGCAAAAAAAGATGTGATACAAAACATTAATGTGAAATATTTTTTTCTTAATGAAGCAAGAAAGGTGCAGTGACTCATTTAACTTCATCAGAAAGACAGGGCGGCCCAGGAAATAGCTGTGCTTTGATGGAGTCTCCTTTGAAATCCAGCCCAGTTCATTTACTTCTGTTGGCTACAGCCACGGTATGACAATGCCTGAGAGCCAAGGGTGAACTTTTCACATGACATGCTCTGTGAAAGGCATTGGCTTGCTGGGTGAAGAAACTACACAGATTTACACCCACACTACAAGACAGCTGATTGCCTTCACTATGCCAAGTAGTTCATTCAAGCCCACCCATGTTCTTCTGGGCTACAGCTCATAGTGCACACACAGCCTAAAACATCTGCAGCATTTCCATGAAATTACTAACTGTACTTACTGCACCTGCATTGTGGTTACATTTAAATACACATAGACCTGTCTGGCTTCTGAGGGCAGACCATTTGTAATGTTGGATTCTCAGCAAGCACAGAACCAAAGTCAGTTGCAGATCCTCCCTTCTCTCAGGAGAGGTCAATACTCTGAGACATTGAGTCCCTGGCTCCAATCCAGCAAAACACTTAAACCCTTTACATGCATTCCTTGACAATATTCATGTGCTTGAAGATGAACCTCCATTTTGATGGCTGCAAGAGAGGACACCAAGTCCTTAACATGCTGTGTAATGTCTAACAAACACCAAGAGCGACATTAATACAAAATACTGTATTTGAACTTATTTTTAGATTTTCAGGCATTCCATCTAAATGACAGTGCTGAATTTTATCAGTGCTCAAACAACTATATTCAACAGTGATTTTTATATTAAAGTCTGCTTTTAGGTTTTGCAGTCTAGACTTGTTTTACAGCCCAGAAAATAGGACATGGGGTTCAATTTCCAAGACCACCAACACAAAACCATTGACAGGAGTGACAAATAAGACAGGAAAAGGTGAAGAATACATATTTTTGGAACATGTCTGGTATTTGAAATACCTTTCTTTTGCTAGATGCCACCACCAGTTAATTTTCAGAAATCATTTTAACAAGAATATATATATTTAAGGTATAGTGATAAGAAGCAACATAATGTAAGGTACTGTGAGACATGCAGACTCAGCACCAAAGGCACAGAATTGCACAAGAATCTCCAGTAACTGATGACCTATTAAACTAAGGTGTGCTTATGGACTACAGAGGTTGGTTAGTTATCTATTTCCTGGAAGTACTTAAGTGTTCTCAGAAATATTTAGTTCACTTTAACTGAACTATGTTGACTCTAACACAGGAATATCCCACAGGTTAAAGGCAAAACCTGGCAGGCATTCCAACAGCTAAAGAATCACAGCAGCAACTGGAGTTCTCATTGGAGTGTCAGCAATGTGCCTTCGTGGTTCTATCCTAAGGGTATCTGTACAGCCTTGCGGCTTGCTGTACTCTGGTAGCCCAATATTTGAAGACTGAAGCATTTCCCCACATCAAAAATTGTGGTGAAAACTGTCTCTGCAGGTGGTATGATCACTGGTCCCTGCTGGGATTCTGGCCAAAGGGTCATCAGTTCAAAAGCCTTGATTTTAGAACATTTTGCAAACATTCATAAATATGTTATGCAAAATCTGATACACAGAAAATGGTGAATGCAGTTTGTTTTGCAGAAAGTAGCTACTGACACCCTGCTGGCCCCGTTTGCCGGCTGGCTGAGGAGTCCGCTGCAGGCAAGGGGCGAGAAGCTGCTGCCAGCTGGCGGGGCTGGCTGAGCGCAGCAGGAGGAGGTCTGTGCTCCAGCAGAGCCCTTTCCAGCATGGCCTGTCTCCTCAGGAGACAAATTTATTATTGTTTATCGCTAAACAATGCAGCTATTACATGCTTACTGTCATCCTGCTATTTAATAATGAAGGGTTTCCCCTGCGCGCTTGTTACCCGTCAGCGGGCACTGCTGCAATGACATGCGCAGAACTGACAGCACTGACACCTCTCTCGTAATACTGAAGAAAGAGCTCCTCCTGAAGGCAAAAATCGGGATCTGTGTCTCCTTCAGTTATATGAACTTTTTTTCACGGTTTTGCGTTGCATATAAGAAGGTATACTGAGCCCTAAGCCCAGAAAAAGGAATATGCAATCCAAGGAGTGCAGTTACAGAAAACCAAACAAAAGTGTAAACAAGCTTCATTCACAGATGTGGAGGAACTCCACAAAATACAAAAGGAGCTCACATAAATACCCGATATGGCAGGATTCTCAGGACTAGGAGTGGGTTTAATTTATGATTTTCCCAATATTTTCCAATGTTATATGTGCAAATATATGTGCTGTGCACACAGACACACCTATGTAATCTTGAAAATATTCTATTGGTGAAATCAGGGGATTGGCCAGTTTCCTTCCCTGCTATTCACACTGACAATATGAATCATTATAGTCATTTATCTTGGAGTTAGTTATTGCAAAATATCTCTAAAAGACTCTGCTATTTGATAAGCCTTGCAAATTTTAACAATTAAAATCCTTATGTAGAAAAGGTTTTAAAAAACATCTATTGAATCTTCTCTATGTAAGTGTCTGTGTTAGCACAGCCAAGCATCCCTTTTCCTTTTTCCTTTGAGCTGACTTTCCAGTACAGTTGGTTCAAGCAGAGATTACAAGACCTGGGCTTTTGTTTCTCCTTTCTGAACAGTTTCCTAAGAGTAAGGGAACAAGGGAAAAAATATCTGTGGAGGATGTACTGTAATTTAATACACCTTTAGAAGTATCTCAAAAAGTAACTACTTTTGAGATGCTTGGGCTTTAATAGCTTCTTGCAGACACTGAACTGTTTTTGTATTTCCCAATACTGCCTTTATCCAACCAATGACAGCCTGAAAGATTCAGTATTTGGGAGCAGCTATAGAAATACCTATTTTAGAATGCACTGGGACTGTATCTGCTTATAAAGAAAAATACACCTTTGTTTCTGACTTGTTTACTTAAACTTCTAGAAGTAGAAAATGTAAGTGCTATATGAATATTTCAGTCCCATAAAATGAAAAAGCACTTGAGTTAGGTTTGTTTTTTCTATTCTCAAATTAAACATCCTCTAATTAATCTCTTTGCATTTCTTAAGTAAACCAGTGATGTACAATAGAATTTGAGTATGTTGTGGTCTAGATTTCCTTTAAAGTATATGGAAGGTTTAAGAAGGAGGGAAATATCAAAATTGAGATAAAAATCTTAATCTTGAGAGCTAATATTTAACCAGTCATGTTCTTTCATAATGCCTGTAATATGTCATGTTTGTTTGCACACCAGACTGTCTTGACCTGTTTTGATTAGTCAGGCATCTCACTTTGTTCAGATCTATATGGCATTTCAGAAACACCTGCAAAAATGTGTTTTTACAAAGTAAATTTTTTAAAAGAAACTTTCTGGTAATCTGTAGCAAATACATTTATTTACCTGTATGTACAATGACTAATTTTTTAATTTTCACATAATTTACACTGTGTATGTCATAGATGTTCCAGTGTTTGTCAGTACAGAACATTGTGAGGAAATACTAATTTGTTTGAAACAAGCATGTCTTTCCCCACCTAAGGTCAGACTATAGAAATTATTTAACTTCTATACCCAACTATAAGCAACCTGTATACAGAGTATGGAGGTCACTTAATATAAGGAGTTTCCAGCACTGTTTATATTGTATTTTTACCTTTAATGCTAACATGAATTAAAAACAAAACAAAAAAATGAAGCCATAGAAAGTTATACTATCAGTCCTGACTTTACCAGACCAAAAGTAATTTTCTGGCCACAATTTTTTTCTAACTGTAAACTCAAAGACTTGAAATTGCTGCATACTGTAGAAATACTCCTCTTACCAACTTTCATGAAGTGGATAGTGAGATTCCTAATGAACACAAGCTGAGCAGAGACTCAACTGCTTCCTGCCTAAGGTCACTACTGACCAAATATCATGTCCAGCTCCTGCTACCTTAGTGCTGTTTTGTGTGAGATAAACCAGGTCCCTCCCAGTCTGGCCTGTTGTTAAGGACTGAATTTTTTGCCTGCTCATTACTATCTATTTCTACCTCATTTTGTCTACTCATTTCTAATTAGTCTGGAAAATGGTCAGAAAAACTTGTAATGTAATTCAGTAAGGACAAAGGCAAAGAACTATACTTAGGCAGGAATGATCAACTGTACAATTTCAAAACAACCCTAGCTTCAAATATGTAAAAAGCCATTGGAAAGTAGAAGAGAAGCATCTGTCCTTCATATCGCTGATGAATAGAAATAATTCAAACTGCAGACACATTAGACATGAGAAAATCCTGTGACTACAAGGGTAGTGAACCTTGGCACAGGCCTTTTTATCTCAGACACATCCAGTGACAGGAGACTCACAATTTCCTCTGATAGAACAATATAGCTTTGGGCAATCTTGCATTTTGTTAGGTGATTGATCACAACAGTAGGTACCATCAGAGAGGAGGAGTGGTCTCTGGGCACTATCTAAGCCATTCTGGGAAGTTAACTGAGAAAAATGAGCATATTGTCTAGAAATCTGTGCATCTCCTGAAAACTGGTGAAGCTCCAAAGTTAAGCTAACAAGAATCATTTGACTAGACCAACCTTTCTGTATTTAGGCATGGGACACTCATTCCATGTCATCTGATGTTACATTAATTTGCTTTGAAGTATGGATCGTCCTAAAGCCATTGAAAAATAGATCACTTGTAACTCTAAACTTGTCCAGTGTTTGTAATATGTGAGGTTAGAATCAATATTTTTATTAGGATGTCCAAGTAAAATCACTTAAATAGAGGATTTTTAAACCAGATTGTTCTGTTACCTGAAAATTAATCATAATTTTCTCATTCTTAGTTAGCTGGAAAAACAAAGAATCCAACACATGAACACTTGTTAATACAATGACTTACATCATAAACTTCTTACTTGTTCATCTATTATCCAAATATTATTTGATAAGTAATCTCTTTGCAGTATTTTTGGGACCAGCACTGATCTTATACCTTGTATCATTTTTTCTGATCCCACATAATACCTGAAATTATCTGTAACCGTTAACAAATATTCAGGAAGAATTAAACACTTTTATGTTTTTTTAAAGATAGTTTTACTAGTATATTTAATTTAAATGACACATGCTTTATGAGAATTTTTAACTTGAACAATGTATACTGCTGACTGCTTTTTCTTTTGAAGACCCAGTTTTGCACTGCTCACATTGTTGCTGTCTGTTTACTTCAACTGAGGATTAGAAGATAAAGTCTCAAGGTAATTTCCTGTGTGCACACTCAATTTGAAATTGATCCTGTCCAGTGTGGACAGATGACTCTCCCTGTAAGAGCTGCAAAGATTTACTTTGGCTTTATGCTCACACTGTACTTTTCCAAAAGCAATTTTAATGTGTCTGCAAGATGCATGTTGATTTCCTGCCACCTTTCCAGTGCCACATGCACAGTAAGTAAAACCAACTTTGACAGAAATGTTTTAGAATAGGTGCAAAACATGATCTAAAGCCTTAGCTCTTCTTTATATGGATCCAGAAACCCAAGGGAATCATCTGAAATCAGATATTTCAGTCTCAGAAGCAATCAGCTCTGAAGTGTGTGCAGAACTTGTATCATATGAAAAACATTATCTCCTATCAGAAGCTCAACGACATTTATGTTTCAGTAATCTTTTTAGGAAAAACAGTTTTGCTGAATATTTCAAACTGCTTTTCTCCCCCATTTTGGAAGCTAAATTACTACATCCAGAAAAAAATAATTTCCTATTGAATTGGCCACAAAATGCAAACATAAACTTTCAGGATTAATGACAGCAGTAAGGTCAAAATGTATTGCTCTAAGTTTACAGGACCTGTATGTAGACAAACTGAAACAGCCTCCAGGCTACCCTGCATCCTTTACTTTTCATGGCATTAGTATAAGAAAAATAACATATTCCCATCCTTGTTGCAGATTTGGTGCAACTACATTCCTAGTCAGTCTTGTCAAAAGTAATTTCTTATTACATTTCAAATAAATAGCACTCTCCAGCTTTCTAATATCATAAATTATATGATATATATTTGAATAAATGTTTTTCTTCATTAAATTTGTACTGAAAACAATGCCTGTTTTTCTATCTAAGCAATTTAAAATATGTTATATCCTTGCATGTTTATGTTTTGAAATGTACAGATGCACTCACATGAACAGGAAAAAAAATAAGGGCACACAACTGTGCAAACATAAAACAATTTCCGTATGCCACTGTAGTTTTCCAGGTTGAACTGGGTCTGTGTGGCAGCTGATTTTACTAGCTATGATTTTAGTGACTACCTGTAATGGAGCTGTAAGGCAAAGAAGGTGCCGCTTATCATATCCTTCAAGCAAAAGTAAAATTTTCAATGAAATACTACATTAACATTTGCTGTCAGCATGTTTTCCTGATATTACTCACAATGTCAAATTAAATTCAACACTGTAAGCATTAGTATTTACAAAAATCACATTTTAATTTCACCCTTGTCTACACTTAAGGAATTCGTTTAGCTGTTTGCTGAGGATGTACAACTTCATGTGACCGACTACCCAAGAAAAAAACAATCAGGAATGTTCATAAACAAGATAAGAATACTTTTTAAAAAGGAATATACTGCATCCAAGTGCAATCTGCAGTGGACTAACAGCTCGTGGCCAGTCAAAAACTTGCACAATGGCACACAGAGATGGGAGTGGGGGCAATACTGAAGAATGGAAGCTTGTAATGGCAAAGACCCACAGGAGGAAGAGACTTCCCCTGAAGCCTGGTGTGCCCTTGCAGACCCACTTCACCTCTCTGCTAACCAAAGAAGAAAGACCCATCACATCAGGAAAGACGCTGGAGCTGACTAAGGCATCCCTGTCTGCTCCCGTGTAACAGCTAGCATGACTAAGAAAAGGCAGCAGGTGATAGTCAGAGGCAACTCTCTTCTGAGGTACAGAGGCACCCATCTGCCAACTTGACACACTATCCAGAGAGTGTGCTACTTACTGGAGTCTCTTATCAAGGATGTCACCAAGAGACTGCCAAGCCTCATATAGTTCATTTATCTCATTTCAGATGAGCACCACTGACAGCCAGGAGCTGTCCTGTGAGCATCCAGAAGGATTACAGAGCCCTGGGAGCAGTGGTAAGGGACTCTGGAATGCAGGTAATTTTTTTCATCAACCCTCCCAGTCAAAGCGAAGGCCTTTGAAAGTCCCAGCTGAATCAACAAATGGTTACTGGTCTGGTGCCACAGCCAGATATTCATCATCTTACATTGACTTTCTCGATAGTTGGTTTTTAATCTATAGGCAATACATTAGAAAATTAATTAACATGGGCTTAGTCAGGTTTAGTGATATGAGGCTTTAGACCCCCATACAAGTTAATTTAAACAAACAAAAAAAAAAAAAAAAAAAAAACAAACCCCATCAGAAGACATTTTCTGGTTACTTCTGAAATCCAGCCTAGAAAAAAGCTAAGAGTGAAGAGTTGCTGAAAACCTCCAATATGGTGGAAAGACAAAACAGGTCTCAGGTGCTAGATGAAATTTCAGTAAACCACAGATTTATCTCTGAAGGCAGAGAGAGGAACAGAGGGAACAGGAAAATTACTAAATCAAACTACAGAAAGAGTCAAGGTGGCCTCTTTAACAGGACAACTCAGAAACAGGCTACATGACCCTAGGAAACCTGGAAATCTAGGAGTCCCTGTTCCATATGTCAATTATGGTCAATTACTCTTCACTTCCCAGCTATGCATGTTATGGTACATACACACAGGTTATCAGCTACTGGATCCAAGACAATCATTACAGATAGGGACCTGCTGCTCTTTTTCTGCTGTTGCTTGTTTTTTCTGAGATTGGGTTTGGGGTTGGTGTTTCGTTTTTTGGGTTTTTGTTTTGGTTGGTTTGTTGTTTTTTTTTTTTTGTAATAAGTCTTAGTGACTGCTGACAAGATGCTCATTATGATAATTTTAAGATGCGTATCTACAAAGACTCAGTTATGCTGCTGCCCACTCTAATCTCCACGGAAGGTGTCATTCATCCTTTATGAAGACATCTTAGAAACCCCAGAAAACAACAAAAGAAAGCTGATCAGTAAACAAATTAAGAGCTCAGGCATGTGACTGGGCTTCTGCACATCAGCTGAGTCACAATAACTGACCTTGCCTGCTCTGGCTAATGCAGAGATTAGATGAAAGTAGCTTAAGCTAATCTTCACTGCCTGAGAGTTGCAACAAGTCACACAGCACAGTTCATTCCTGCAGCTAAGCAAGCAAACAGTATTTTATTATATCAAATTCACTGAATCAGAATACCAAATAGCATCAGCTGGAGCTGCCTAAGGCCTGCCTCTAAAACAAAGGTGAAGGCATGACTTATCGCATCTATATGTATGATTATGAGAAAAAGAACTGTGTGATAGCAACCAACAATCAAAGACAGAAGCAATCAAGAACATCATCTAGGAAAAAGAGCAGACATAGATTCTTGTCTCCTGGCTCAAATCTTGCAGGTATGATGAACTTGGAATGTGTAAGAAAAATCTTACAAAAAATATATCTTACTTGTATCAAGCCTAAACATTGGCTAGAAGCTTTCACAAAAACGTAATAGAACAATGGATATCGTTTGAGTCAGTAAACAGCTTAATAATGTATTATGTAATTCACAGTACTTCCTAGCATGTACTTTTTCTACCAGTTTTTAATGCAATGAATTTAGACAAATGCCAAATCCCTCAGTGTAATGAATTCAGCCTGACTGACACAAGTCCCATAACTCAAAATTAACTCGAGTAAAGGAGATGGAATAACACCTTATATAGTATCATGTTCTCTCTATATAACATGCAATAACTTACAGTACAAGCTGCAGTAAGGCCTTTGACTGATGGTTAGAGCAAATGCAATTAAAACAGCTGTGTCTGCCTGAAAAGACTGCAGCTGCCCTCCATTAGCTTTTAGTTTACTATGGTAGGCTTACCAACCCGAAAATTTCTAAAATGCATCAACATATGGAACTACTATTTACCGCGGAGCCAAGAATGACCATTACAAAAACTCTCTGGCTCACTCGTGCTTAATTTAGGAGCTGAACACTAGATGGGGCTATGTCCTTGTGGCGCCACTAGCTAAATTCAGAGAGTTGCAGCTGTCTCAGGTATAATTCCAGTTAGTTACCCGCAAGCAGCCGGCTCAATGGCTTATGTAAATGCCTTTAAAAATGCTGCTCAAAAGTAATAGTACATTCCTGAAGGCCTTTTTTAAGAGCTGCAAGTGTAATGAAAACTTTTGGAATATAAACAGAAGATTGGGAAAATAACCATCTCAAAAAGCATAGTGCTCTGACGAAA
Source organism: Forpus xanthops (assembly GCA_032466535.1). Classification (NCBI taxonomy): domain Eukaryota; kingdom Metazoa; phylum Chordata; class Aves; order Psittaciformes; family Psittacidae; genus Forpus; species Forpus xanthops. The sequence continues at coordinate 5,587 of JASSUY010007995.1, read as the reverse complement.
CTCGTTATTAAGGAATACTTTAAAAAGAGTATTTCATCTCTCATACTAAGAGATACATGAAAAGAAGACTCTGAGATCATGTGCACTGCTACAGAGCAGTTGATGCTCTAAAGTATGAGAAAGTTCTGGTTTAGTATCAAGTAGCTGTAGCTGTTCTGCAAGATTCCAAAAATTTTCAAGTACAATTTTATGTAAAGATAAAATATCTTTATTTAAATTCTCATCTAGAATATTTCACATTAAATCCACCAAACAACAAGAGGGAAAATAATACCCAACCAAACAAAACACAACTATACCTTACCAATTAAAAAAAACCCAAGCATATCACATATGTTAAAAAGAAGTTTCAAAGTATAAGAGAAGGTTGTGCACCTCACCAAAGGAAATCAGTGACTTGACTGGCCACACATCTCTCTTAAATGTAAGGCAGGCTACACTTTCTCATGAGACGTAACGGATTAGCTGTATGGAGTCCATGGGGAAAGATTCGCCAATGAATTATTTCCTGTCTACAGCTGATTAAACCAAGTTTACATGAAAGGAAATCTCTGAGCATTTAGATTGAGACTTTTTATTTTTCACAAGCAAGAGATTACACAGCACTTGCAGCTTTCACAGTCTTGCATCACTGTGTTTACTCATTGTTGGAACACTGGTGTTTCACAGCCTGTACAGTCTATGAATACGAGTACTGTGATTTGGGCAAAACAGTGAAATCACACTGTGATTAACCTTTACTTTAGTCTTCTCAAAGTAAAGCTTTCGGTAAAGAAGGATGTGAGATCATAGGTATCTCTTGTGAGAATTCTGGAGTAAATTGATAATGAAAAGTCAGACTGGTTGGGCCTGAATTTAGATTACATTCATTGCATATCATTTACTCTCTTTCATAAACAGTAAAATTAAAGCTTTATAAAAGCTTTTCAGCAAATAAAACAGCAATTTGGAACAAACCATAAGTTAATGTATCAAAACATGAATGTTTTTTCCTGCTTTATAGCCATAATTTTCTATTTAGGGAGCATAGTAGAGCCCTCACCAAAGTGTCTGGTTTGGTCCTTACCCATCAGTGACTATGAATCATTTTGCCACTTTTCTGTACAATACAGTAGCAGACCAAGCAGTGCCCTATAGAAGAACCACTGACATGCATAAACCTAAGCACCACTTAGGCATGCTTGCAGGACCAGGAACACAGCCTGAACTCACATACAGGGCCTCTCAGCATCGTCAGCAAGACCCATAATGTGACTGTGACACTGAGCAAGAGAAAGTCTGACAGTTCTGCTCAATACTTTTTACCAAAATAAAAAATATACCCTGTTTACCATACGTACTTGAGATAAACAGTTACAGATGAACAGGTGGGTTCTCACAGGTAACTCTGCACTGACTTTTTAGATGAAAGAAATTAGGATGGTCAGTAAAACAGTGTCCAGCAGTGTTCTCTTCTGGGGTTCCTAGCTGCTTTTTTTTTAAGTCTCTTCCGGGAAGGATGGTTCTGCTCTCCCTCAATAAGCTTCATTGTTACATAAGAGAGCCAAAGGCTTAACACAATGCCAGCTTTGTGACAGTCATGCGTCTGCACTACTGCAGAAAAGAAACAAACTGTTCTTATTGAAGGGGGGACTTCTGGAATGGTAATTAGCCAAGAAGCCAGGACAACTGAGGGAGTGCTTCTGAAACCTGCTACAGTGAGAAAGAGGGATGCAAAATTAATGCAACTCAGTTAAAATTATATTAAACAGGATGGGATCAATGAACTAAATGTAACCCAAAATCAGAATTCTCTCTTCTTTCTAGTGGCACAATAACACGGCAGTAAAACCAGAATTCTGTACAGCAAACAATACAGAAACAGAAGAATAAAATGAATCCCGTAGCAGCAGAGGGACAGTGGTTTGTATTCTGTACTTAGCCTGTGCTACTCAATCTCTCACTGCTTCTGCCAGTGCTTCCCATGGGAGTGGCAGTAATCACACAGGTTCTCAGCTCCAGGTCCTTTCCCTTCACAGCCCTAAGGCCATGGTCGCCTTCCCATGCACTGGCTGACACTTTTCCCAACAAAACACTGGAGTTCAGCATGTAGCAGCAGAGTCTTGACAATTCCAGCTCTTGAACAAAAAAGAAATCAGGTAACAATCCTACATGGCCATAAAGGAGTAAATGAGGTCCCAGATGCTGCTTCCATTATGTGAAAAGTCACCCAGACACTTGTCCTAGACCACCAGTGAGGCTGGTTGGGGAAAAGGAGGGGAAACCAGGCTGGTGGTAAAAAGACTCTGAGGTTTGCCCAGACTGCTCTAAATTCCACCAATCTTTCTGGAATGGCTTACCGATACTGCAACAAGCACTGTATACTGCAACAAACAGTGTATACTGCTTGGTATCAGTGTATACTTCTTGGTATCAGCATTACGAAAGAGGAAAATGTTATCAACCATTATAATTTTGACCGCTCCTCTAAGTGACCTATTTAAGATGACTACCTCAAAGCGGAGAGGAAAGACAGGAAAAGTTGAAAAGCAAGCCAAATTAATACACAGCCTGTGGATTCTTGCCAGTTTTAATTATTCTTTAGCATGTTCAGAGATGTTTCAAAGGCGTTCTACTTCATTTCCCATTTTCTCCCTCTTCCATCCTGGGCATGTTTGCTCTGTAAGTGAGGTCCAATTCTTTATCTAGAATATCTGGTATGTGATTCATACTCTTGGTCTCACGCATAAGTTCAAAAGAAAACTGAAATCATGCATAACTCTTCACAAGGTCAGAGAATGCATCAGGTGGTTAACAGGGAACAACATGTTTCAACATTCCAATTACAGTACAAGCTTATGCTAGGCAAAAGAAAATCCTAAAATTGAAGACAATTATTCCAAGTAATAGAATTACATTAAAACACCATGCATATTAAACATGCTTAGACCATTTAGATAGAAGTCAACATCATTACAGAAAGGATACAGCAATTTGTGGTGGTGAAAATACAACCACCCCACAAGCAGTGAAAAGTATGTGTTTTAATTACACTGTCACTGTTACAAGTACTTAAACTCTTTATTCTCACTTTCTGCTAAATGCTTACTGCTTAGCCAGCTCTCTGGAAAAGTGACATAATCAGAAGTACTCCAGCAGCACATGCATGCTGTGAAAGAGCTGCGTCAGTATTACACACGTGGGGGGACCTGTTTCAGTAAAAACAAGACAACAGAAACCCTTATCACATTTCGTATCAGGAAGGCGTCCAAAAAAGACGGCAAGTTCCCAATGACCAGAACTTGCGGCACTTTTCAAATTTCTGGAAGTAATCTGGGAACCTCCAAAGAGGGAAGGAAAACCTATAAATTTTGAGTGTGAGCCTTTTTTTTTTTTAATGCGTTTGCCTCCCTGGAGACTTCCTGTATCTCCACGAGATTTTTGCAATCATAAGCATAGTACTGGAGAATGTTTTTAAAGACAGGAATCACCAGAAATATACATAGAATCATAGAATAGTTAGGGCTGGAAAGGACCTTAAGATTAACTAGTTTCAATCCCCCTGCCATGGGCAGGGACACCTCACACTAAACCATGTCACCCAAGGCTCTGTCCAACTTGAACACCGCCAGGGATGAAGCATTCACAGCTTCCCTGGGCAACCCATTCCAGTGCTTCACCACCCTTACAGTAAAGAACTTCTTCCTTGTATCCAATCTAAACCACATAAACCACTTATATCAATATAAATGGCCTATGTTATCATTTTACTAACAGAATTAAGATATAAAAAGTGCTTTAAGTATAAAACTTTGGAGAGAGTATTGCTTTTCTCAGTTAGTAACAGTTTTTGTTAAGCTACAAAATCCACAGTATGTAGAAATACGCACCAAAAATATGCCTGGCATAACGACTTAATATCGTTTAATCGATTGTTCTACTTCCAGTAATAGTGATACAAAGAATAAAAGTCAAGAAAAGGGAGGGGAAAAGAGGGCAAGCTGTCCAAACTGAATCACAGAATCATTAGAGTTGGAAGGTGCCTTTGCAGACCATCTAGTCCAAGCCCCCTGCTAAGGCAGGGCCACCTAGAGCAGATTACACAGGAACATGTCCACGTGAGTCTTGAATGCCTTCAGAGAGGGAGGCTGCACAATCCCCTGGGCAACCTGTTCAGTGCTCTGCCACCCTCAACCTAAAGATCTTCGTTATATCGAGGTGAAACTTGCTGTGCTTCACCAGTGACAGGTGGCCGTTACTCCTCATCCTGTTGCTGGGCACCACTGAAAAGAGTGACACCATCCTCCTGGCACCCACCTTTCAGATATTTATACGCATTAATGAGATCCCCTCTCAGTCTGCTCTTCTCTAGACTAAACAGGCCCAGCTCCTGCAGCCTCTCTTCCTAAGAGAAGCGCTCCAAACCCATGATCATCTTTGTGGCCCTCCACTGGACCCTCTCCAGTAGCTCCCTGTCCTCCTTGTACTGAGGAGCACAGAACTGGACACAGTACTTAAGATGTTGCCTCACCAGGGCCAAGTAGAAGGTGAGGATCACCTCCCTTGACCTGCTGGCCACACTCCTCCTGAAGCACCCCAGGATACTATTGCTCCTCTTTGACCAAGGGCACGCTGCATGCTCATAGGCAACTTATCATCTACCAGTACTCCCAGGTCCTTCTCAGCTGAACTGCTCTCCAGTAGGTCACCCCACAGCCTGTGCTGGTGCTTGGGGGTCTTCTTTCTCAGGTGTAGCAGCCTGTACTTGCCTTTGCTGAGCCTCATGAAGTTTCTCTCTACCCAGTCCTCCAGCCTATAGAGGTACTGCTGAATGGCAGCACAGCCTTCAGGTGTTATCAGCTGCTTTCCCCAGCTTCGCATCATCAGCAAAATGGCTGAGGGTACACTTCATCCCTTTATCCAGGTCATTGATAAACAAGTTGAATAAGACTGGATCCTGCTATTAATTCCTGGGGCACACCATTGGCTTCTGACTGAATTCTAGACCCATCTTTTCACACCGAAACTCACCTGAGGAGCCAATCATGCCCAGTTTCCACCTCTGCAACGAGATGATGATAGGAAAGTATTCTGTGGATCCAAAATCCACAAGGCTGCACACATTTGGCCTAGCCAGACTGAGGTAGTGCGTGGCAGGAACTGGCTGGAACCCTCAAACCAGCATTTGCCTCCTTTGCTTGCTCAGCCAGGGCCCAGCCCATGCTCCGTAGCCGGTACCCTTGGTTTTGCGCCGACAAGTGGGGTTGGCAGTGGGTCTGAGGCACTTTGATGCCGCTACAGGCGCGCTGCTGCGGGAGCCCCGACGAGCGGAGGGGAAGCGGCGGCTATCCGCCTGCCTGCCCGGACCCCGCGGGTACGGCTTTGCGCTGGCCCGGCCTACCGCCGGTGTTCCAGACCGGATCCCGTCCGGAGCGGATCCCGCTGCCGGCCGCGGCCTCTCAGCACCTGCCCTCGCGCCCGCCCTCCGCCTCGCCGCTCGCTGTCATGTGAGGGTGGCGGCCGCCGCCGTTCCTGCCCGGTCTCTTCAGCCGCCCCTCGCGCCTGAGGGGAGCCGGGGGCTCGCGCCGGGAGCCCGCCGCCGTGTGGC
>JASSUY010007994.1:0-28610 GCA_032466535.1 Forpus xanthops | reverse complement strand
CTGGAGGCCGCTGGGCCGCCCCGGGGAGGTGTTCCCGGCAGCGCTGAGTGTCGCTCCCGGTGCAGGCGGGGGAGGTCGCGCCCTTGGGGCCCGCCGGGATCTGCAGCCCGCCGGTGCCGGGCACCGAGCAGGCCCGCAGCACTTGCAGCCCGGCCGATGTCCGGGCCCCCCCTCACTCCCCGCAGGCAGGAATCGGGGCCGGTTGGTGGTTTGTGTCAAGTCCTTTTTATTCTGTTCCCACAGAAACACCTGGTGAGGGGGCAGCTTCTGGGAGGGAGTCACGATACAGCGGCGGGGCGGCACGGCACGGTACGGCACGGTACGGCACGGGGTCACTACGGGTGGCACAGAGCACAGCAGACACGCACACCGTCACAATGTTCAGAGGGAGCGCGCCCGGCATCGCGCCTACTGCTGCCAGCGGCGCCCGGCCCTCCGCACCCTCCATCCCCCGACCCGCAGACTGCCACGGTGCAGCCTGGGGGCCCGGCGGGGTGGGACAGGTGCCCCCAGTCCCGGTGGACACCAAGGCAAGGTGGCGGGTGTGCTCGGGCGGTGGGACGGGCCGCGCCGGGGGTCTCAGTCCCGCGGGCGATTTACACACTGTACAAGTATTTACAGCGCGAGGGGCAGTGGGGCCCGGAGGAGAAACCCACTTCTCGTCAATGGCTGCTCGCAGGGCTGGGGCCGTCCTCCGTTACCCCCACAACGCCGCGCTCCCTCTGGTCCCACAGCTGCTGGCCTCTTCCCCAGCCTTGGGTGCAGGCAGAGCCCCCACGAGGGACCTGCCGCAGAGCGTGGGCATCCCTCGGGAACGGGGCCCTTGATAACAAGTGCATAAATCTGCAAAGAGCTTTCAGTACAGCGATGGACTGATGGAAAAGAGAAAAAGAAAAGTCCAGGCAAAGAACAGCAAGCACTGAAAGGCGGGTGGAACCGTGCAGAGAAGTAGCAAGCCATGCGCTACGACGGGACAGACGGTCACGGGCACTAGGGCTGCCCGTTGGCAAAGTGGCCCTCCGTGGGTCGAACATGCCACGAATTCATACGCACGGGTGGTTGGTAAAGAGTAAGTTCTCAGGTCGCTCGGCTGCACGCTTTGCGATGAAACCCTTTAGGCGCGACATTAAACCGATTAGCTATTCACAGGTCTTGTTCTGGAGTCGTGTTATTTCGTTGCATAGAACATCAGGCGGGTGAGTGGGGGGCACTGGCGGGTGCCGCCGGCATGGGGAGGCAGCAGGGTGCAGGCGAGCCTCCTCCTTGCCTGCCAGCTGCTCCCCATCCCCAAGAACCCCCTCCTGGCAGGGCGAGTGAGCTTTGGCCACCAGCCGCCGCATTGGCTGTCCCCACGAAATGGCTTGAGAAGGACTTGGATTGCACAGTAAGAGGAAGATACTGCCGGAGGCAAAGCTCTCCTGATCTTGTTCCACGGGATTTGTGCTCTTTTGTAGCCTCCTGCACTCTATTGCTTCTACAGACGACAGCCCGTGTGCTAACTCATCGCACAAAGCAAAGAGGGAAGAGGATTTGGTATAAAGTTTAGAAAACAAAACCAAAACCCAAAACCAAATGAACTCAAAGAAACTGAGAAAAGAGAGGATCCCTCCCCAACGACGCCCCGTGCCCTCCCCAGGGTGGATGAGGTATACACAGAAATCAAAGTGGGATGATTAAGGCTGTTCTTGAAAGAAAAGGGGTGCCCGGCGGTGGGCGCGCTGGCTGTGTGGTGAGGGCGAGCGCGGCCCTTTCAATGCTTCCAATGGCTTCGGGGCGGCACTGAGTGCCAGGACATGTGCCCAGCCAGCGGCTGCGGCAGCAAAGGCTGGCCGTGCCACCTGTCAGAGTCCTATGGCCTCGTATTTCGGTAGTGAAACAGTGTTAGGTCCTAGCTGACACGCTCCGGGGGCTCCCCGGTGGGGCCAGGAGCGGGCCACAGTGCAGGGGCCATGGGGACACCCTGGTGGGGCGGATGGGGTCGGGAAGGAGGAATGGCGCACATGGCACCCAGCCCTCGGCTCACAGAGGGGGAAAAACCTATGAAGAGGCCAGAGCTGGAGTTTGGAGGGAGCAACTCTGCGTATAATCTTGAGAAAGGGCCACGGCCCACCTACGGGGCCTGACCCGATGCTCTGGATCAGGCCTGTCCTCTTGGGCAGCTGCTGGGGCTTTGCCATGTGCGCACCAGAGCTGCTCGCCAGGCGTGGGGGGCACCTGCCCCGGGGCGTCTGCTGGGGCCCTGTTTGGCCGCCGTTTGGTCCAGCATCCAGGGATTGCCCTGCTTTCAAAAGCTTGCAAGAGACACAGAGAGAGGAGTTAGCATGAGTAGCAATGCCCCCGTGGAAGGGACCCGAGCACATGGGTCACGGCAAGCCAAGTGGCACTGCTGGCAGAGCAGCTGCTGCCACCCCCATGCTGGATGGGCTCCCAGAGTAGAGCTCAGGCTGCCCACACCTTCCCCACAAGCCCAAGGTCTGCGCCAGCATCCACATGGCATTGGCTCACATGGTACTGAAGAGACTGGGGAACAAGGTGAAGTCCCCACATGTCAGCTTGGGGCCAGCACTTGGGGATGAAGATGGGATGAGTACCCCAGTGCGAAGGGGACAGGGCTGCACCACATCCTCCTCACCCTGGAGGCAGGGCTTGGCATGTGCCAGTGGGGACAGAGGTGCCATGGGGGCCCCAGGGACGGCATGGAGGAGGGGACTGGTGCAATGGAGGGAACTTGTGTGTGGAGGTGCCCCGGACACTCACTGTTATACTCAGAGTCTGGCGCCGTGTGCTGAATTCAGTGGCATCTTCATAGGTTTTTCCACTGCAACGACTCGATCTCCACTCACTTCCCAAACTCCTGCAGCGGGAGGGAACAGCAGGGCATCAGGCCTGGCCAGGGCATCGACAGCCTGTAGCCCAGTGCCCGGTGCAGCTGCACTCACCTTGTGCGTTCTCTCACCAGAACGAAGTGAACTTCTTGCCAAAAGCTGACACCGCTGTGGGGAAGCCGGGAGAGGTGTCAGCACGGTGCAGATGCCCTGGCCCCCACCTCCCCGGATCCCAAACTGCAGGAGCACCATGGCCACCCCCAAGGTGCCCGACTGAGTGTTGGTGCAGGAGCACCACCATGTCATCCCCATCCCCTGGCGCAGCCCTCACCTTCAGTCAGTTTGCCTGCTTGTTCCGCTGCCCCCCCCGGCAGGATTTTGGAGAAGACACTCTCTCCTTCCGCCCCAGGCTGCCCCATGGTTGTGCTGGCAGGACCACGCGGCCCGGCTGCCCTCGGACCGGCCTTGACATCTGCCAGGGGACAAATGAAGCCACCATTAGCAGGGGATGGCCGTGGGAGCTCGGATGAGCCTCGGGGATGCCAGGCAGACAGTGTGGAGGTGAATGGCACTGTGCTGCCAGACCTACTGACCTGCTCCCAGAGGCTGTGATGTGGGCGCTCTCCCCGGCTGCTGTGGCACTTTTGCTGCAGGTTTGGATGTGTCCGTCTGCTCTGGTTTTGGCTGGAACAGGGAAAACAACTCTCAGAGAGCATCCTCTAGGGGTGGCCTGGGCCGGGAGGCAACACCAAAGACCCCAAACACTGCTCTGCAGCCCCAAAAGTGCCAGCAAGAGATCTAAGGCATGAGGATGGCCTTCCTGGGTCCCCTCAAAGGGATGGCTGCTCCTGTGGCACACAGGGTGGCTGGGGTGGGCACATGGGTGGAATACATCTCGCCCCATGGCTCCCATCCCTCAACCCTTCCCCTGCCAGCCCTTGCCCATGGCAGAGCCGTGTGGCCAGGACACACCTGAGCCCATACTTACCGGCGGTGCTGGGTGCCCTCCGGGCTGCGCATGGACCGTGGCCGGCGCCTTCCCCGTGGCCTGGGCTGGTCCCGGCTGCTGCTGCTGCGGTGGCCGGGCCGATGGGGGTCCCTGCATCCTGCCCCTCGCCTCGGGCTGCGCTGAGCCCACGGGCTGGGCAGCCTGTCGTGGCGCCGGCTGCTGCCGCGCTGCCTGCTGCCCTGCCTGCTGCTGCCTGCTCGCCGGCTGCTGTGTGTGCGCGAGCGGCTCCTGCTTCGGTGCTGGGGCAGCTGGCCTGTGTGGCTGGGGAGGCTTCTGCGCCTTGGGGGTCTCGGCGCCATGGTGGTGAGCACTGGGGCGGGGTGATGGGGTGTACTCAGCAGAGCTGGGGCCGTAGGGTGCGGGCGCACGGGGCTCAGGCTGCTGCGCCTTTTTGGTGGCAGCCGGTGGCCCGTGGCCTCGGGGCTCGTGGCGGCCGGGCTCTCGTGGGTGCTGCTTGGCCGAGCGGCGCGGGGGCTCATCGCTGGCGTGCCGGGAGCTGCCAGCATGGCGATCATACTCCCTGTGGTGCCGGTGCTCGCGGTGCTGCGGGTAGTCATCGTGCTGCCATGGGTCCTCGTCGAGGGGCTCGTCGTAGTCGTGGTAGGTGTGCTTAACCGGGGGTCTCTTCTGCGAGGAAGAGTGACCACCGTAGTGCCTGACCCGCTCCGCGCGTGCCTCTCTGGGCTTATCAAACCAGTCTGTCTCCTCCTGACCCAAATGATAGGCTTCAGAAACCAAAAACAAACCACAGTCAATGTCTCGGTCAAGGCTGCCCGGGTGGAAGCCATGCAATGATGAGGGAGAGGCAAGCAGCAGGCACGCGTGCAGGGGACAGCCCGTGCTGGCGGGGATGGGACGCGGCACGGCAGGGCACGGTGTGGGACCAGCTAACACCGAGCACCCAGGGCAAGGGGAGGAAGGCACATGTCAAGCAAACTGAGGCGGTGAGAGTGTCTCTGCGTACGAGTGGACAGGCATGCCCTGGGGAAGTGCCATGCTCTGGGGTGGTCACCACGGGGAGCCGTTACCTTCGCTGTCTGAGACAACGCAATGGGCATCATCCATGCCGTAGCCCTCCTCGTGCTTGTACGAGTGACTCCTTGGCACGTCTTTGATGTGCTTTTGTACATCAGGCAACGAGTGGCTGGAGCAGAACTGGGAGCAGGGGTCCCCTGCAGACTGAGGGCCAGACCCCCCCGCAGCACGTGGTCCCCCCACCGCCTTCCCCGGGGGGCTGACAGGGCTCTCCTCCTCTGAGTGCTGTGTGCGGATGGGTGCCCGCCCACGGCTCTGGCTCATGCTGAGGGATGAGGGCTTGGAGCCACCTTTCTGGGAGCCCTCCCGCTCATAGGACTTGCTCCGGCTGCCTGCCTCCCGGCCAGAGGACTTCTCCACCCCATAGCCAGAGGAGCGGGTTCTGCTGGCAGCATAGACCCGCTCCTCCTCATCTACCAGATCCCGGCTGGAGACACCGTAGTACTTCTGCTGCTCATAGACGTTCTTCTTCAGGCCGTAGGTGATCTCCTCCTGCAACTTCTTGGCCCTGGAGGCCACGTTGCTGCTGCCGACTGAGGTTGTCGCTGCATAGGAGGCCAGGTCTGACTCCACGTCTTTGGCTTCTTCGATAGGGGAGAACTTGGAGATCTTCTGCTCCATGCCCTGCTTCCTGTGCTTGCTGCGCTTTGAGGAAACAACGGCAGGTGCCAGGTTCTTGGATGAATGTTTTGGTAGAGCTGCACCAGAGCCGTGCTTGTCCACCCTTGAGGAGTGCCGGTATTCACTGTCCCCGTAGTAGTAGGATGAGCTGGTGGAGCCACCTGACACCCTGCCATTGCTCTCTGTGCCTCGGTGGTAGCTGTTCTTCCCTCGATAGTCGGGGCCGTGGTGGTCATAGATGTCCTCCTCAGACTCCTCCTCAGCTTTGCTGTAGCAGCAGGGCCGGCTGGAGCTCTCGGCATCCCCCAGCTCACTCTTCTCTCTGCCATGGCGGCTGTCAGAACCTGTGCCGGTTGGCTCTGCTTTCTGCCCCTCCGCTGCTGGGCTCTCCTTGGTGAGCTCGCTGATGTCCTCGATCATCACGTAGTTACGAGGAATGTTCTGCTCCAGGCTGGTGTAGAGGGACTCAGAAGAGAAGCTTGCTGAGGGGCCTGGAGCTGCACTGGCTCTCTCAGCCTGCCGGGCCTCGGGTGCCTTGTACTGCTCATAGCCACCGCTCACTGGCGCGGTGCTGAAGGTGACATTGGGAACGGCAGAGGAGCTGGTGGCTGCGCCGATGACCTCGTAGTTGGTGGGGATCTTCTGCTCCAGGTCAGCCAGCGAGGTCTGCCGTGGCTTCTGGTGCCCACCAGCTACGTCTGCCGGGCTCTGGAAGAGGGCGGGCTGTGCCGCTGGCATGGTGGCTGCTCCAGCAAAGGCGCCCGGGGCTTGGTAGGGGTTTTGGGGCTGGAAGCCCGGCTGGCCTGGAGTGACCAGCTCCGGGTATGCGGCGCCGGGGGCTGTGAAGGCACCAGGCGAGGCAAAGGCAGGCAGCGGGGCCGCTGGCAAGCCATCCTGTGCAGTGCTGGCAGCAGGGTACTGGGGATGCTGCAGGCGTGGTGGTGGGAAGGCGGCGGGGCCCTGCGGGGCAGGGTATGGGTAGGCGCCGTAGGAGGCAGCGGCAAAGTCGGGGTACTGCCCGGCGAGTGCAGGGCGCAGGCTGGTGCCATCATAGGCGGCAAGGCGCAGGCTGTGCAGCTCGCTGTCTGACAGGTAGTCGCGGCGGTCCCCGGCACAGCGCAGGTAAGGGTGGTCTCGCCCACCTCCGCGCTCCTTCAGCAGCGATTCCTTGCGCTGGGTGATGCCCAGCTCCAGGTACTTCAGCTTGGCGTCGATCTCCTTCTCCTCCTCATCCAGCTCTGCCTGCTTCTTCCGCAGCTTGGTGGCCTCATGCTCCACCAGCCTCAGGTCACGGTCCAGCTCCTTCAGCAGGCTGGCCTTGGTGACTGGCGTGGTGGCCTTGGGTGCCATGCTGCTCAGGTAGAGCTGAGGGGTGGCTGAGCTGGCCAGGGGCACATGGGGCTCCTCCGGTGGCGGGCTGGGCAGTGTCCGCTTCACCTTCCGTGACAGTGGGCTTGACTGCAGCCCCCCAACCTGCAAAACCAAGGAACGCTTGGTCAGTGATGCAGGAGGGTGTCCCCCCCTTGAGCATCACGGAGCTCCTCCCGTGCCCAGAGGTTGCAATCACGCAGCCACTGTGCACGTGTTCCCCCATGCACCGAGGAAGCAGCATTTATGTAAAAGCACAATAAATAGGATGGAAGTAACAGGCAGGGTGCTTTCAGTGAGTAATTCCGAGGGTGGCAGCTGGCCAAGCACCGTGACGGCCCCGTGCCACAAGAGATGCTTTCTGTCCTCGGGTGCCTGGCTCAGGAGAGAGGCCGGGGCTGCCGTTGCCCTGGGAATTGCCGCAGGGCTCTTTGCTGGGCACTTGGCAGCACAAGGGGGAACTGTGGGAATAAGAGCCAACACCACCCAAAACAGAGCCATGCGTGTCAGCTGCTCCTTGGGAGATGAGGAGGACACAGCTGGGGCGGGGGACAGGGGACAACCCCAACCCTGCCACCCAGCAGCAGCTCCTGCCCACTGATGGCTCGTGCAGCATGTGGAGCTCCAGTGCCTCCCTCCAGCAGCCGGCTTTGGTCTGTGTCCATCGGCTGTCATCAGCCACCCTGAGAAGCCAGCCTTTTAAATCATTAATTGCCGCAGCGCTAATGAAACCAGAATGTCCCAAGGTGCCTCCAGGGGCCATTCCCCGAGGGAATGTTTGTTCCCCATGCTGACGTACCTGTGTGCCAGGGAGCAGCGCATGCTGGTAGAGGGAGAACCTGTCCTTGCCGGCCTCCTCGGCAGTGGGGCTGATGGGCTTGGGATCTGAGAGGGAGCGCTGCATGGTCTTGATGGGTCGTGGCAGCGTCTGCTGGCGTGGGGACAAGTCGGTGGTGAAGTGCTTCTGCGGGGGGACGTGAGCCTTGTTCAGCCGCTCGCTGGTGGCGAAGGAGGACTCCAGGAGGCGATGGGGGGACAAGGGAGAGACGGGCGAGTAGAGGACCTGAGGAGAGCGGGGCGGCTGGCGGGTCACCAGCTGGGAAAGGGACTCAGCCGGCAGATGGGACTGGTAGCCAATTTCCAGGGGATCAGGTTTCTTCTTCTCAAATTTGCCCAGGGTCTGCTGCCGGATGGCGTGGGGGTCCAGGGGGCCTGTGCTCACCATCTGAATGTTGGTGGAGTAGGGTGGGATGGTGGTGGGCACCGTCAGCTGGGGCACCACGACGCCGGGCTGCGGGGCTGGCTCCGGCTCCGTCTGGCACGCCAGGCTCTCACCACGCTGCGTCTTCTCTGGAGCTGAGATGTACTTGACGATCTCCACCCGGGGGTCATGGGTGGTGATGTGGATGGAGGGGGAGACGCGAAGGAGCTGGTCAGGCTCTGTCTGCACCGAGCAGTCGCTGATGGTCTGGATGCCCACACTGGCCGTGCCGCGAGCCGTCCCCTCCGCCTTGCCCTCGGCACCGGGCTCCGCGTGCCGCGAGGGCCGTGAGCGCCGGCGGCGCACGGGCTGCTCCCACTCCCCGCTGTCCTCCTCATCCGTCTGCACGCTGCAGTCGGTGCTGCGCCGTGCCCGCCGCCGCCGTGACAGCAGGTACCGCTCCTCGCTGTCCTCCTCGTCTGTCTGCACGCTGCTGTCCGCCGTCTTCCTCGCCGCGAAGCCTTCCCGCGATGCCTCCTTCTCATAGGCGTCCCGCAGCCGTGGCATCGAGTTCCTCTTCTTGATGCCCCGTCCAGGCTCCCAGGAATCCTCGGCTTGCAGCGACATGTCCGAGGCCGAGCTGCTGAGCGGGCGCTGTGGTGCGGGGTAGCGGGGCCCGGCAGGGCCATCCAGCTGTGCCTGGCCGGCTGGTGGCCACGCATGCCCGTTGTGCGGTGGCAGGCCCCGTGGCACCTCTGCAGGCCCCTCGGGCGGGCGGGCACCGGGCTCAGCGGCCGCAGGGAACGCGGTTTTCTGCCTCTTCTGCTCCTCGAGCTGCTGCTGCAGCTGGTGCTGGAGCTGGTGGATGTGCTCGAGCTGCAGGCGCTGCTGTGCAAGCTGCTCCCGCTGCAGCGCCAGCTGCGCGTGCCGCTCCTCCTGCTGCTGCTGCAGCACTTGCTGCTTGATGCACTGCAGCTCCTGCAGCTCCCGCTGCACCAGCAGCTGCTCCTTCTCCCGGTGCCGCTGCAGCTCCGCACGCTCCCGCTCCAGCTCCTCCTGCAGTCGCAGCTGGCGCAGCTTCTCCAGCTCCACGCGCTCCCGCTCCAGCTGCAGCACGTGCTCCTGCTGCTTGCGCTGCCGCTCCTCCTCACGCTCCCGCTCCTCCCGCTGCGCACCTCCATCCAGAGGTGGCTTGGCCACCATGGCTGCCTGCCCACCCTCCTTGCTAGCCACCGGTGCCGCCGGCCCCTCAGCACGGGGAGCAGCTCCTGCCGGCTCTGCTCTCTGCAAGCCGCTGGTGGTGCTGACTTTGGGAGCGGGACCGGCACCCGCAGCCGCTGGTGCTGTGCTGACTGGCTTGCCCAGGTACACGGGTGTCTCCATCAGTGAGGCCGCCGGGGCCGGCCGGCTGGGTGCTGGGTAGCGGTAGAGGCCCTGTGCTGCCAGCGGGACACGGGGTGTGACAACAGGCATCCTGGCCAGGCTGGCCAGAGGCACCGCTGCCACACCGCCTGGGCCGTAGGGTCTGTAGAGCCCACGCAGCATGGGCCGCAGCACCGAGGCTGGCTGGGTGGTGATGGGCAGCGTGGAGGCGATGGGTGTGTTGATGGTTGAGTAGATCATGCCGTCGGCGGCCCGCACAGTGGCGGTGGAAGGGAACATCTGCCGGATGGTGCCCAGGCGGACGCCGGGGATGTTGTACTGTGCCAGGCTGCCGAAGCCCTGCCGCCCCTCGGGGAAGCTGGGGTTGTACATCCCGCCGGGTTTGGGGGGCACAGGGCCCTGCTGTGGAGCCGCCAGCCCGCCCGGCCCCCCTGGCCCGGCACCGGGGCCGTAGGGCAGCAGGTCGGGGCCGTTGGCGTGTCGGCCGCCATACTGGTCCATGGAGTTGAGGGCGGCACACATGCGGCTGATCTCCCGTGCTGTGGTGGCACTGTAGTGGGCCAGACTGGACTCCTGGAAGCTGGACAGGTCTGCCCGGGGTGAGAAGCGGTAGTCAGAGTAGATGTTGGAGGCTGAGCTGTACCTGCGCATGGGCAGCGGGTGACCCAGCAGCTCCGCTGGCTGGCGGAGGTCGGAGAAGGAGCCATATTGCAGCCCCTGGCCCAGGTACCCCCCCTCGGCAAAACCCACGCTGTAGGAGTGCTTCATGGTGCTGAGGTCCACGGCGGCATCACCCGCGGGGGAGGCAAAGGGCTGATCCCCCTTTGTGGGGTAGTAGCCCATCCCGATTTCAGAGAGGTTCGTGTCCGACATGGAGGAGTAGAGGCGGCCGAAGGCGCCAGTGGGGTAAAACTTCTGCTCCTCATAGACGGGGGGTGCCGGTGCTGGCTGCTCCCGGAAGGGGAAGGTCTCTGGCAGCTCTGGCTCCCTGCTGCCATAGAGGGGCCCACTGCCTTTCCGGCCAGCCACTGCCGCCTCCCCAGCTTTCTTCTCCGGCATCTTGGAGGTGGGGTTGAAGGCGCCGGTGCAGCTGCCACCGAAGGGGAACTTGTAGACCACGTCACAGCAGGCAACCTGGCTCTCTGGCTTCATGCCCGTGAGGTCCAGAACATTGGCCGGCGGCTCCTCCTTCAGCACTTTGGTCACTGGGCCGGCAGCCGCCTCCTCCATCTGCACCATCATCACCTGGGACTTCTTCCCACCCAGGGCAAGGAGAGGGCTCTGGCTTTTTAGCTCCACCGGCACTGCCCGGTACAGCTCCGAGCCCGGCTCTGGCAGGAAGGGCTGCTGGAGGCTACCGACATTCTGTGCTGCACCGGGCTGTGTGATGAGCGTGTCCTTCTTCACCATCTGTCCTGGCACTCCGTATCTTGCAAACTTGGGCGGGGGGGCAGCGGAAGGCTCAGACTTGGCAGCAGGCACCCCACCAGCTCTGACAGCAGCCGTCTGTATGCCCTGCTCCACCTGCTTCACCTGTGCCAAGCACACTGGGCTCCCAGTGCCCTGCCCAAAGTCCACCCGGCTCTGGAAAGGGTCTCCATAGACCACGGGCTGCTTGGGCTGCGAGATGAGCATGGGGGAGGCGATGGCCAAGCTGGCAGTGCTGGCTGCTGCGATGATGGCATGGGGCTGTTCCTGCGCGTTGAGGTTGATGATCAGGGGCTGGATGGCTGTGGACTGCCGGCTCGGGATGTGGTCCAAGGTCAGGCAGTACTTCCTGGCTTCTGTGGCCAAAGAGGTGAGATCCATGCCTTGGTCTGTTATGATGATGGGGGCAGACTTCAGCGCGGTCCGTAAGTCCACAGCATTAGTGCTCGGCACCTTGGGCCCAGGCTCGACCCGGGATGTGCCAGGGATGGAGGAGATGCGGCAGAGGGAGATGTTTTCCGCAGGGAGCGCTCCCCAGCCGTACAGCCCCGTGATGCCATCAGCAGCTGAAGTCACAGCGGGTGCCTTCTGCGTGTGCTCCTTCACTGGCTGTACCCTGATATAGGCACCCAATGGCTGCTCCGCCTCTGGTGCCTGGCTGTAGCCGTGTGCCGGCAGCTGCTGGCTCGGCCTGGTGGGCGATGAAGTGGGAGATGTTGAGGAGCCGGAGCTGGTTGGCTTAGTCTGGCTGGCTGCGTCAGCTGCCAGCGGAATCAGCATGAAGGGAGCATCCTGCGAGGAGGACTGCCGTGCCAGGCGTGGGGAGCTCGCTCGGTGGGGTGTCTGCGTCCCCTGTGCTACCATGGGGGAAGAGGTGGTGGGGCCGGTGGTGGGACCCTCATAGGGCAGGAGGGGGCTCTGTGTCTGCGTGGAAAACTCCGCCGTGGCCTTTGTGGTGCGGGTGGGACTCTGCGTGGGGGAGGTGGGTGACAGTGGAGGGCTGGAGCTCTTGTAGAAGGGGTACGTCTTTGGTGGCGGGGGCTTGCCGTCGCTCGCAGCCGAGAGCTTCTCCCTGGCTGTCTGGACGCTGATCTCCACCACTGCCTTGCTTCTGCTGATGTCCTCTGTCTGCGAGCCATAGCTGACAGTGCTCTTCACCGGGCTGTAGCTCCTGCTAGGTACGGACGGGGCCTCCGGAGCTGGGGAGCTGTAGGTGCGCAGCACACTCCCAGGGCTGGCTGCTGCCGTTGTCACTGTGCTAGCACCTTTGCTGTAGGTGTAAGGAGTGGTAGCAGCCTTGAATGCTGGGCTGGGCGCTGCCGCGGTGCCCTGGAGCTTGGCTAGGTCTTGCCCTTCTTTTGCAAAATGCTGGGTGACCCGGACATCGGGAATGGCCTTGGCTGTGCTGCTGTCGGAGGTGGCAAAAGAGACGGGAGCAGAGAGCTGCGTGGGGCTGGTGCCAGGGGTGAGCGGACCACCATTCTGCTTCATCAGGTCAGCATAGGCACTCTCGGCGTGGAGGAAGTGTTTCTCCTGGTATGCCTCCTCCTGCCTCTTTGCCTTCTCTCCCTGCTCAAGGGACAGGTCGAAGGAGGAGGACCGGTGCATCCTGGAGATGCTCTGTGAGGTCTGCAGGATCTCCTCATACACCGCTCCTGCCTTCCCACTTGGATAGCTGGGCTGGGAGGGGTGTGCGGGGCCACCATCGTATCGGTACTCCTCGGCGTACTGGTAATCAAAACTGTTCTGGTCCTCGGTGCCGTGATAGCTGACCTGCTGGTAGGTGCTGCCATAGGAAACCGCTGGCTGAGCCTGCTGGACCTGCTGCTTCTGCATCATCTCTGCCTTCCTCATCATCTCCTCGTAGGCTTCCTCAGCGCTCTTGAGGGGCTTGCTGGCAGGCTGGCTGGGGCCGCTCTCCCCCTTCTCCGTCGGGGAGTACAGTGACATGAAGGTGGGCAAGTTGTACTCGCTGCCTGACTTGTACAGCTTGGAGGTCACAGCGTCAAAGCTCTCAACCTCTGAGTCGATGGAGGGTGAGTACTCGGAACAGGAGGAGCGGTGCAGCTCCTCCATCTCTGCCGCCTGCCGCAGCTCCTCAGTGGGGGAGGCATCCTCGATGGGGGAGAGGTTGCTGGGGGGGGTTTTGGAGCGCTCTCTCCTCCGCTGGGCCCTCAGCTCCTCCTTGTCACGCTTGGTTTTGCGTGCCGTGCTCCGGATGCGCTGCTGCTCCACCTCCCGCATCTTCTCCTGCTCCCGCAGCAGCTCTTCTTCCTCCCGCAGCTCCTCCTCCTCAGATGAGTCCTCAATGGTGGGCAGCAAGGGACCATGTGAGCGGTGACGAGCCTTCCTCTGCTGCTTCACCTCTTCCAGGCGCTGCCGACGGCTGGGGCTGCTGTCACTGTCTTCCTCCAGGGAGGAGATGGAGGTGGGCGAAGTGCCCGAGGTGTAGCTGGGCGTTGTGGCTGGCAGGGTGGAGGAGTACTCGCCCCGGGAGCGCTCTTCGGGGGAGCCTGTCAGGCTCTCCATCTCCAGCTCAGGCTCCCGGTCCAGGCTGGCATCCACCTCCTGGCCCATCTCCATCTCTCGGCCGTAGCCAGTTGTGCTGTTCAGCTCGATTGTCTTGAAGCGCCTCAGCCCGCCCTGTGCCGTGCTCAAGTCATCACCCTCTACTGTCTCCACCTCCTTTCTCTCCTCATACAGGCTGCTGGCACCGTGTGGCAGGCGACGCTTGGCCGGCTCTTTGCCCTTCTCTGCCTCGGCCTTCTGCCCAGCTTTGGGGACACCGTACTTGGTGCGCCCATAGCCTTCCTCCTCCTCCTCTTCGAGGTTGTCCTCCTCTGCACTCATCTCCAGGATCTGCCTCCGCATGAACTCCTCATCGCTCACCTCCGCCTCACGGCCCTTGGGCCGGGGTGGTACGGGGGAGAAGCCCCCCTCGCTGCTGTCCTCCACATAGTCATGCCGCAGCTTGCTGCCAAACTCATCCGACGACTCTGCGCTCTCCCTCCGCTCCCGCTGGTTCTCCCACTCCAGCGAGTCCTCATCCTCCTCCAGGATGTCCTCCAGCTCCTCATCTGAGTCAAAGGCTTCAGGGGTGATGGAGAGGTACCGTGGCCGCTGCCGCTGCTCCTCTCGTGGCTCCGCACTGCTCTTGCCACTCTCAGTGGGCTCCGGCGGTGCTCCCCGGCCCTCCAGGAGGGGCCGCATGCTGCTCTCCAGCTTGGTGAGCTCAGAAGGGCTGGGGGGACTCTGCCCGGCCAGCCCAGTGCTGCTCAGCTTCTCCTCCTCCTGCTGCACCAGGCCTGTGATCTCACTTTGTGAGCTGGAGATGCCATCGGAGGAGTATCCAGTGTCGCTCAGGCTCTGGGGGCTGCGGGACAGGTCTGGGGGGTAAGGCTTGCTCCCGTCCTGTGGGCAAGAGACAACACAGCATCAGACACAGGCAGCTGTGGTCCTGCTGCCCTGCTAACCCCAAATCCCCTCCTTGGGAGCATGCAGAAGGTCTGGGCAGCATGGGGAACCAGCCTATCATGATGGCTGGGGGCCACTCAGTGTCACCCCTATCAGTGGTGTGTTGCAGCCAGGGCATAGCACAGCAAATGTCCCCAGGAGCAAAGGCACTCTGGGACACATAAATATATTTAAGAAACTGGGCCCCATCAGTATTATCTGCCCCCAATAACAAACACAAGATGTCTGTCTAATGGCGATATTGACAGTTCTCACTGCCCATCACTTAGAGAGCCAGTGAGGGAATGTGTGTATGTGGAGGAAGCAGCCCTTGTACACTGGTGCCTGGCCAGGCTGGTGTGGTGGCACAGAGAGGAGCAGTGGCAGCCATGAGGAACAGCCACCTTCTAATGAATGCTAAGCTCCCTGACTGACAGCCCTGCAAGGCAGCCTTCAGAGGTAGAGGGCCCCCAGGATCTTCAATAGATACCAGAAATAAATAGATCCTTCGAATTGACATTACAATTAGGCAGCACAGGGGGAAAGCCTCCAAGCCATGGAACAGTGCCATCATCATGCCCAGCCCCAGTGCTCCCAGCAGGGCTCATCACCCCGCAGAGGCTCCATGGGCTTTATTTGAGAAGCCTCTTCCTTGAGAGCTGCATGATGTCATGGGAGGCAGCTGTGATCCCTCACCTCCCAGGTGGTGGGATCCCCTTCCCATGGGAGCTGTGCTGGCTGCTGCTGGGATGGTTGCTGTTGGGAGAAAACAGTACCAATGCAGGCAAATATTTCCCCAAATTTTGTTGAATTTAATACAAAGAAGTGGGATGAGGAGCTTGAAAAACGCTCTCTGCCGCAAGGCAAAAGGCTGAGAAACAAGTTTTCTGTTAAAGAATAAATTCAACTGCCCTCACATTATTTTAAAACACATCCAAAGGCTGATGATGACCTGGACTATGCCCAAATGGATGGACTCCTAATAAAAGGAGGCAAAACCAGCATGCTGCTATATAGCCCATGAAGTTTGGAAATGCTGAGACAGCAGTGTTCTGAGCTCACTGCTTCCCAAAAGGCCATTTCCTGAAGGAAAATGGCCTCCATGGCATAGTTTCTGCTCTGACTTGGGATAAACCCCCACTTCCCAGGCAAGTGGTGGAATCACTGTCCCTGGAAGTGTTCAACATCCATGTAGCTGAAGCCCTCAGGGCTATGGGTTAGTGGTAGCCTTGCAGTGCTGGGGTAATGGTTGGACTTGATGACCTTAAAGGTCATTGCCAACGCAGTTTATTCGATGATGCTGAGCACGGCCGCTGGCAGAGGCACAGCTCAGAGCCAGGCCAGCCCCGAGCAGGATGCAATTCCTGGGGATGCTGGAGCAGCATGCACCCTAAGAGCTCACCTCCTGCTCCTTGGCCCGTGGTGCCTCGATGGGTGCCCGGCTCTCCTTGCTCTCCACCTCCGGTTTGGGGGTCACGCTCTTCCCCTTCAGCGCCGTACTCTCGGGAGCTCTGGGAGGCTCCGGTGCAGCTTTGGGCAGTGCCTTGTCCTCTGCTGGCACTGGGGGCTTCTTCTCCACTGGGGCAGGGCTGGGGGCCCTGCTCTGCTCACCGGTCCGGAGGCTCTTGGCAGGTGAAGGCTGGCGCTCAGGGGGTGCAGCCGGCTCGGAGGGGGCTGGCATGGCTGCTCGCTGCTGCTGGCTGGTGGCTGGCGGCTGGTGCCTGGGGGAGCTGGGGGCAGGCTGCTTTGGGGTGGGCAGTGGCATTGGGGCAGGGTCACCCAGGCTGCCCTCCAGCAGCCGCTGAGTTTGGCAGTTCAAACACAGCCACTCCTTCTTCTGCAAAACAGAGACAGGCAAAGTTCAGCTAACAGGCATTCAGCTGAAGGGACACGTGGCCATGGTGCAAAGGACTCAGCACACCTAAACCAAACCATTACCTTCAGAGAGGCCAGGTGATGAACATGCTAGTGCCAGAACACCAGCACAAGCTGCGGAGTGGCATGAGGTGTTGGAGCTGTACCCTACAAACCATCCGACCAAACACCAAGCTTACACCTACCCTTACCTTTATCCAGACCCCAGTGATGTTCAGACAGTGGCTATGCACAGGGATTTCACCCTCTCCCCCACGACACTTCAGCATCACCAGCTCTTTTCATCTCCAGTCTTGCTGACATTTTGGTTTTAAGTGAAATTAAACAGTAAAGATAGTCTGCTACCACTGCTTAACACTTCTCAGGCTCCACACAGCTTCTCTCTTGCTCTGATTTGTTTTCCTTGATACAACAAAGGTTTAACAGCATAATCATAATACTTCAGGAGCTTTTTTTTTTTTCTTTCCTTAGATTATCAAAAAAATACTGGGTACACAAGTAGGCAAAAATTTCCCAAAGATATTACCTGAAGTACCCACTGTGCAGGAAAAGAACAAGACAATCTCGTCTAGTGAAATTCTCAGCAAGAGCTGGCGCTTTATGGCCTGGAAAAAGCAGCTTGCTAGCAGGGCTGTGAGTGGCAGAGAGCCCACGGGGCTATGGCAGGGGCTCTGCATTAAGAGATCAGAAGCACTTTTACTCCCTGGGTCACCAGGAGCTATTTTTACCCACCCAGGAATGTCCAGGAACAGGAGCCTGACATTTCCTTCCCTTTTGATGTTTCATCATCTTAAATAGTTTCAGGTTTTGCTGCTAACAGCCCAATATGCTCCAAGTCCATTGCCCAGCCTCCTCTTTTGCTGATCCGTTGCTCCCAAAGCTTGGGATGGCAAACTTCAGAGCATGGCTAGCCCCACGGAGGTGGTCTTGGTCTTCACCTGGACCAGCCTGGGGAGGGGCTGCAAGCCAGCTGTGTCTCCTGGGGCCACAGAGGCTGTGGTCTCCATGTAGAAGGCGAGGTTCACCCAAATGGCCTCAAGGACATGGGCTCAAGCTGTGCCAGGGGAGGATCAGATTGGATAGTAGGGAAAACTTCTTTACCAAAAGGGGTGTCAAGCACTGAGACAGGCTGCCCAGAGAGCTGATTCAGTCACCATCCTGGAGGTACTGAAAAGATGCACAGACATGGTTTTAGTGGTGGAATTGACAGTGCTCAGTCAATGGTTGGACTCAATGATCTTAAGGGTCTTTTCCAACCTAAATGATTCTGTGACTCTATGACTCCAATAACCATACCCACAGCGTGGCAGCAGTGCAATGGGCTTGGTACCTGCATCCCTCACCCAGGAGTCCCCATGTTTTAGTGAGATGCTGGAGATGCTTCACAGTGGGTGGTGGCTGGGAGCAGGGCTCCCCGCGGACACTTGGGGAACACGAGTGTCTCACTCAGTGATCTGAACCAGGAGCAGCCATCGAGCCTGTGCTCTCCAGGGAACAGAGTGGTAGGAGGGCTGCTTCTGCAGGGAAGGGGCAGGCGTGCAACATCCTCCCTCCCACCACCCTGCAGCAGCCCCTGCTCTTCACACAGATATCTTAAGAATACATTAGGGCTACACAGGGCCATAAAAAATTTCCCTTTCAGCATGGTAATATTTAATTACTGCTTAATCAAAGAGAAAGTCTAATTAAGGGACAAGTGCAGCCTATTGTATCCTAATGATTGCATTTGTCTTCTTTTATTTCAGAACTCGATCTCATCTCTGTGCCTCTAAATCAGGTCTCCTTGCCCTGCTCCACTATGTAATTATTCCAGAGTGCAGAAGGAGACGTGACTGCGTGTCACAAATTGAATCCCTGCCTCATGGAAATACACGGCCTTTCATTTTTCTTTCAGGAATCCTGTTTTCCTCCACCAGAGCTCCTTCCTCGATGCTAACAGCTCCTGCCCATCTCTGCCACACCATTGTGCAGCTCCCAGCTTGATCCTGAAGGAACCACAGAGCATCCTGCTTTGAACTATCCAGGCTGCCCCATCCAGGCCCTTAATACACTCCCTGAATAGGGCATTGCCCATGCTCATGATGTTCCACCCTGCCAGACCATGTGCTCAGGTGATGGGCACAACTGCTTTTGCCCTTCCAGGGCAAAATTCAGTTCAAGGATGACCATGGAAAGCCAATGCTGGCCACCAAGTGCCAAGCGTGGATGCTGAGCATCCATCAGATTCCATCTAAGGAGGTGGCTCATGTGCCCATGGAGAGACAGGAGTCACACCCATTCTGGCCAATGCGCTGCTGATACAACCCTCCAAAATGTGTAGCCTCCCAGATCAGCACCTTCCTTTTGTCTGAGTTTTTCTGGGTACAGATGTCCAAGCTTTGCAAGAGCAGAGGTGCAGAGTGACATTAGGAAAAGCCCCTTTCCTGAAGCTCCGATGCACCCCAGGACAGCCTCCACGGGGCTTCCATTCTTGGAGGTGTTCAAGACTTTGCTAGGTCAAGTCCCGTGTGCTGGCGACTGCCCTGCTCTGTGTGGGAGGGTGGGCTGGAGACATCAGAATCCTCCACCAACACCTTTCTCAGTCCATGAGGCAAGGGACACCACCATGGTGCAAGGCAGGTGTCAGTGGAGAGGACCTACTGGTGTCATCTCATCAGGACAAGGCTTAGAGGTCCTTCACGATGCCACTGATTCACGCCATAGGGATCTGATGACTCCATAGATTGGCCTGAGCATCCTCCCTTCACGTCGCTCCCTGCTATGGCTCTGCAGCCATTGCTCTCAGCAGCTCACCTTGCTGTCCTTCTCTCACAGATGCGCCAGCCTGACTCGCCATGGGACCACACCAGGAAACGGGTAAGGGAATGATCTCTGGTAAAACCACCCCTGCCACAAAGACTGTGGAGCTGCACTGTGAAAAGCCCTGTGCCTGAAGAGCAGGCAGAGAAGTGCTGGCCAAGCCCCAGGAGATGCCCAAGATGACAGACTCACATATACTGAGCTAGCATTTTCTCTTTCTGCCTTTTCTTTCAGCGTCTCTAGGGTCTCCCATGCCAGGGATACCCTGCCAACAGCCCAGCACCCTGCATTAGTCTGAGCCCCTGTGGAAAATCACTCTGGTTATAGCCTCGAATGGCAGAAAACCAGGAAGGGATAAGTGGATTTTCCCAGTGTCCCACAGGACATACCCAGGCCTCAGCAGCAGCCAGCACCGCACAGAGCCCCGTGTACACTGTGAGAACAGACCGTGCTGCAGCAGCCAGCACAGCATCTGCCATAGCATCCCTGCACTTGCTGCACTGAATATCTCCAGCAGCAGGAGCTGCCCGGCTCCTACACATGCCTGCTGCAGCAGTGGGAAGATGAAGGCAAGCAAAGCTGCCCATGTCCAGCAGGAACATCTTGGCAAAACCTCTCGTAACTCTCAGTCCCTGTCTTTAAGAGACCTCTGAAGCCCCATTAGCACCAGCATGACACCCATCAAGCTTCTGGATGCTAAAACCGAGGGGCTCAGTGAAGATGCTGTGTCTGAGGCACCCCACAGCCACATGTTGGCACCTCACACTGTGCCACTGACAGATAGAATCATAGACTCACAGACTGTTTTGTGTTGGAAGGGACCTTACTGCTCATCCAGTTCCAACTCCCTGCTATGAGCAGCGACACCTTCCACTAGAGCAGGTTGCTCCAAGCCCCTGTGTCCAACCTGGCCTTGAACACTGCCAGGGATGGGGCAGCCACAGCTTCACTGGGCACCCTGTGCCAGCACCTCAGCACCCTCACAGGAAGAGCTTCTGCCTAAGAGCTCATCTAAATCTCCCCTGTTTAAGTTTTAACCTATTACCCCTTGTCCTATCACTACAATCCCTGATGAAGATAACACATGAAGATAACTGACCCCTCTCCCGCACTCCTGCAGTGTTACCAGCACTGTGTTTCGTTATCCTGCAGCACCTCTGCTCCCTCTCAGACAGATTGACTCTAAGCAGTTTCCCCATACGTATCATTTGGCCACAGACATTCTAGCTAACACAGCCAACGGGATTAAGCTGCCCCTGAGAAAAATGCAAACATCTGACGACTGGCTGATTTGCTAACAGCTTGTAAATCCCCATCGAGATTAATCAGATCCCATGAAGATAATCATAATTAGGCTGTATTTAGTGCTTTGCATGGCCAAACTGTTGGGTGCCTGGGAAGCCAGGGTGCCCCTTGCCAGGGTGGTAAGTGGGTAAGGAGCTTACAGCAAGACACGGTGTGCCTGTCTGAGTGTCTGTGCTTAAGGATGCTGGAACCCTTGGCCCCTATCAGGATGCAGGTTTGCTCTGAACTGAGGCTTGCTGCCATAGGACACACTGTGGCGATGGCCACAGGGGGTTTAACCACATGATGTGCAGGTGATAGGGAGCCAGGGCTGATGAAGCCACTGGGATGCAGCAGGCTCCAGGTAGAGGAAAGCATCAATAATTAAAGAGAAGGATGAAACCAAAGTGTGTCTGAGATACCGTCTTAAATGAAGAGGCTATAGCACAGCAAGCTGGAGACCAGCCAGCAGGCAGGCAGGGGGCAAAGACACTGGGGCTGCCCAGCCCAATGAGGTTATCAGCTTACACCCCTGGGAGCATCACTGCCTGCACCCTCAGTTCCCAGCCTTCCTCACCTCCAAACACGGGGATCTGCAGAGGAGTTATGGAAAAAGCAGGTTCCTGGAGAGAGGAGCCCCTGGATGCTGCTGCAATACCCCAAGATGATACAGGGTGCAGGGTCTGCATGCAGGTGGGTGCACCCAGCACCTCCGGAGCTATGTACTCAATGGTGTGTAGCCACGGCTGTGCTTGCCAACCTCCACCGAGTTTTACCCTGCAATTGTTTAATGTATAATGGGTAACAACAAAACTGTAATTGAGGAAAATAGAAGCCTTCCTGTATAATTCTGGTCAACGTTACAGCTTGGCAAGTTAATTAAATGCTGAATTCCCCAGAGCTGCTGGTTGGGATGTTTTTAACAGAGCCAGTGAGCTTCAGCATCACGGCTGCACATGAACCCCCTGTTCAGTGACACAGAGGTCTCTTGGTGGGAACCAGCAGTGCCAGAGGCTTCCCGGCTTCCCCATTTAGCCCTTGGCTGCCAGTCCCACCATCCCCAAGACCCTTACTGCAACCTTTACAGGTTCTGGGAAATGCACAGCCATGGTCTTCACCCCAGTACAAACTGCTCCCTACAACATCATCCACAGGACTCTGCCCAGTCATTTATGTTCTATGGTATTATTTTACACAATCAAACCAGTATCTATTAAAATACCAGGACAAAAACCTGTGTAAAATAAGATAAGCAGCATGAGGTATAAGTATCTTGCAAGCCAGATCTCATCTCCCAGCATTAAATGCGGTGAATCTCACCAGAATATTTCATTTATTTGCTGACAAGTACTGTGCAGGGCTCATCACTGTGACAGATGGGTGCCTGGAAAATATGGAAAACACTTCTGGTATCTGAATCAAGATCCAAATTAACAACAAAAACCTCACAGAATCAATTCTCAAGCACTCCTTTCAGACTGCTTGCAGGAAACCTCCCGTTTAGGAGGGCTCCTGACATCCAGACATCTTCTACACATCCTCCCACAGCAGAAATGGAGGCATCTCACTGTAGGATCCCATCTCCCAAGCACTGAGCACCCCTGTGCTAAGAACACCGCAGCTCTGTCCGTGCTGCGGATGGTTTCTAGTACAGTTTTAAAGGAAAGGGACTGAGTCATGCTTGATCACCAGATGCCAGGGCTGTTTCAGACCCATCTTAGGCAGTGCCTGGGGTCTAGCTGGCAGATTCGCCCCCCTCTAAGTGCTCCTGTGCCCTTCCCTCCCTTTGGCAAAGATGCTGTCTCTGCCAGCAGCCTCCACAGGCAAACCCCAGTGCTCATTCACTTTGGACACCACTGCAGGAGCTCTGGCTGGTGCTTGCTTCCCCTTGATTTCAGCCCATTCTCACAGCTGGACACCCCTGAGTGCCTCCACACTGTCTCTGTGTGGCTGAGGGAGCACACATACCTGCCAAACCCTTTCAACCAAGCTACTGCATTTTCAGGGCTGAGGGAAGCCTGCCAACCTGTGCCAGGTGCTCCTTCTCTGGGATGCTCACCCACAGAGAGAGGATGCACATCACGGTCCTGACCACAGCACGTTCACAAAGGGTGTTTTTAAACCTCATGTGCCATCAGCAAATAACCATGAGCCTGGTTTTACCTCCACCCAGCCCTTATCTCTCCTAGAAGGCTGAAGCAGTGATAGGATTTGAAATGAGGGTGAGGAAACACACTGTGATGGCAGAAGCATAGGAGAGCAGAAGGCAAGATACAGCAAACGCAGGAGATGCTCATCGGAGCCAGGCCAGCGGTGGGGAGAGAATGGAGAGGATCCAGGTGTCCCTAGCAACAGGATGGGACCAGGACCAAAGGAGACTGGAGGCAGCAGGCAGGCAGCAGCAGCCCTGGGGAGCTGGAGGACAGGCAGGGCTGGCTGGGCACGGACAGTGGTGCACACATGTGTGTTCATACATCACCATGGGACAGCCAGCTCCGGGACGAGGCAGAACCTGCCTGCACTTGTGCTTGCTAACTGCATTTGTGTGTGCTGCTTCTGAAGTTCATGCACGCATGCATATCTATATAGTCTGTAAATGAAAAGCAGTGCTAAATGCAACTCTCAAATCCAGTCCACTGGAGCAGGTCGTGTTTCTGTTGCAGACAGTTCAGCAAAGAGCCAGCATTCCCCCCAGCATTAAGCCACAGGCTCCCAGGACCACCTGCAGGGAAAGGCAGCAAGGGGACTGCAGACACCTCCCGCAGCCACTGATTGATTTCATTTCCATCAATGGGGCAAGTATTACTGTAACCAAGCTTTACAGATTAGCCCAGCTGAAAACCACTACAGTTATTTCAATCCCTTGCTAAATATAGCTTTTGACTAAGCAACCCGGTGATGTGTTTTCCAGCATCAGCCTATTCTTATCTGTTCCCATGGCCTCTCTCAGGCTGATGAAGCTGACAGCACTTCCTCAGCTTTATTTTAGATGTGTGCTATGTATCCGTGGCCTTCACACTGCAATAATGAGATTAAAAGCAATGCAGGGTAATGAGCAAGCCGGGATGAGCTCTGTATCGCAGGGTTTGTTTTCTGCCTCCCATCTGCTCCACTCCATCCTGCTTCCTTCTCTGTACTGGGACCTCTCCTAGGTGGAAAATAAAGATACAGAAAGAAAAGATAGAAGCTGCATAGAATGGTTGAGTCCTGAGGCTGCCACATCAGGTGGAAATGGAAGGTGGAAGGACACGGGCCGTGCAGCTCCCAGCCCCATCTCCACAGAAACCACAAGGGAGATGTTGTGTCTTGCCCCAGCGCTCTGTTCCCTAACCAAATCTACTCAGAGGGGACCATAAGCAGGAGCAGCGGTGTCTGCCCTACACCCACTGCCATGGAGGGGAGAAGGCAGAGCAGAGATGGGGAGCCGGGTACCAAAGTGGCCATCACAGCCCTGTTCCTGTGGTGACCAGGAGCATCGTCCTCCCTTGGCTCTCCATTATTCTTACCCTTGTGCAGGTCTTACGTTGGGGATATTTTTCCTTCCCTGCTCCTGGCCGCAGCAGGGATGCACCAGCCCTTCATGGCAGAGCCTGAACATCAGAGCAACAGCTCCTGCAGCATTCACAGCCTTCCATCCTGCCATTTGATCCACTGCATAGCCAGCAGAGGATTATTCCAGCTGAAAGTCTTTGAATGATGAGTAAGAGCAATGCTCCCCTCCACTTGCCTTCGAGGAATAGCTGTGCTCTTGCCAAGTCCAGCTTATTCCACAGCAGCAGCTGATGGCCAGGCCAGTGAATGCTGCCACAGTGGCTGCAGGAGAGCTGCAGACCTGGTTTATGCAGCATGGCCAGCCTGGGCCACCTGAGGCCTCCTTGCCCAGCTGCAAATCCCAGTGGCTGTGCCCCGGATCAGGGTATTGCCATCCCAGGCAGACCCTCCTTCAGAAGTGGAGATCTGCAGAAAACCAATGGGCTTTCTGGGCCACAGACACAGGCATACACTGCTCTGCTGTTCCCTGAGCTGTCCTGGCATTCCCAGCAAGGATCCTTCCTAAGTTTGGCTTGGTAGAGACTAGATGAAAAGGCCACCAACTCTTCCATGTTAGGAACTGTAGTGATGGAGTCAAGCTTTAGACTACTTTTTGATATTGCTATTTAACTGCTGGATCCCAATAATGTTATTCCCCAGAGCGTGGAAAGAAACCCACTTTGACTGACCCAAATGCCAAAGGGTCAGCTGGACACTTGTTTGGATCATCCAGCCAAGACTCCAGAATAAATCCCCCTCCCCAGCTCTGGCACCCAGCTGAAGCACCCCTGGCCAGCAATAACCAGCAGATCCCAGCTTCAGAGCATCTCAGTGCTCACACCCTTGTGTGGCCGCAGCGTTGAGCCAGGCTCATCCCTGCCCCTGCCCATCTTCCACCACCTCCAAAATTAGGGCATCCGCTGTGACAGGAAGCACCTTCTGTAGTTTTGAAGCTTATAAAAAACCCTTTTAGAATAGCAAGAATGTTTCTAAGTCAAAGGATTTAAACTATTTTGCAATCAAGGAAGGCTATTTCCAAACGAGCCCGATTGCGAGAGCCTGGGTGCTGTGTGGGTTGTGTGAAGGGGCTGCTAAAAAAGGGTACACAGCTGTCCAGAATTTGGAAATGAGGGCTGTAGCACAGTATATATAGACATCCCTCCCCACTCAACATATTTCCTTCCAGTTCATTAGATATAAAAATCCACCATCTTAAAAAATCAGGAGGATATTGAGGCCAATACTTTGATGCTTTTGGCTTGTCTAAAAGCCACAGGTCCAATTCCCAGGGGCACGGGTGAGCATCCACCCCTGGACATCCAGCCCTGAACGTCCTGCTGAGCATTGGTGGCACTGCCGCACCTCTGCAATAACACAGACATCCAGCAATAACCCAGCTGCCATCCAGAACAGGAAGCAGAGCCACCAGCTCCCAGCATGGCAGTGGTGGTGGAGATGAACACAAGCACATTGGCCTAGAGGTGGTGAGGAGGTGAGACCACCCGAAATGCCTATTCTCACTCCGACTCAAAAGCTAAACCACCACCACAGCACTCTGGTTCAGATGAAATAGACCCTTGATTTCACATGGTTATTACTACTGCTGAGCAGCAGTTTTGATACTCATCTATCTGTTCCTGGCCAGCAGCATCACCATTCATTTTCTGTTACCTTTACCGTTATCCCATGTCTCCTTCTGCAGTGAGCAGATGGAGATAAAGCAGCTCCTGGCCTGGGACAGACACAAGATGGAGCATCTTTGCAAAGAAATGGGAGGAACAAGCCATCCAGGCTGAAGGTGCCATTGCAGGAGGAAACGCAGGAGCGTGGCACAGCGTGCTTAAGAAAAATGAAAATCACAAAGAGTAAGAAGAATAGGAGGAGCAAGAGAGCGAGTCTTGGGCACCGAAAGCACTTTTCCTTTTCACTGAGCCTTACCATTTCTTTCTGTTTTATCTTGGAGGAAGAGCTAAATTAACACCAGCTCAGTTCTGAGAGACTGGATCCAAATGGAGGAAGAATTAAGAAGATTTTCTGTTCACAATAAAACCCAGCCAACAGTATTAAAGCAGTGGAGGGTTTGGTCTGGTTTTCAAAGATTAGCTATGGCTGTCCCAAGGAAGACAAGCTCTGATTTTCCCCCATTTGTTCCAATGTGACATTTATAAAGCTGTCTGGGTCACTTAGAGTCCTTACAGACCAGACTGCAATGACCATCATTTAACCACGTAGGAGAGAGGGACGTGGCTCTTGTCCCCTCTTGCCCACACACAGAGCAGCTGCTCCCAGTGCACATTCCTCACTGGGCTCCTACTCCAGCACTGCCAAGGATGCACCCACTGAGAAACCGCATCTTCTCAGCAAGCCCTGACACTAACCTCATAGAACGGTTTGGGTTGGAAGGGACCTTAAAGCTCATCTGGTTCCAACTCCCTGCTATAGGCAGGGACGCCTTCCACTAACACCAGGCCACAGCTCTGGATTCAGCACTAAAATCCACCAGCACAGAGGCAGGAGGCTCTTTATCCCCCCACCGATAAATAAGTTAATATATTGTTCATCTTTGTTTGCATCGATCCAGCCATGCATTGTAATTTATTCCATGATGTAGTACTCCTTGACGAGATTTATCAGCCTGCCAGCCAGCCTTATCTTTAACAGTCCCCATTATTGGGATGTGTTTCTCAGCCAAGGTTAACAGCAGCAGGAGGATCTCTGAACACTGCCTGCATGATAATAATCCCACAATAACACCCAGGAAATGTGAGTTGATCACCATGGATCCTAACTCCCTTTGGTGCACTGGCAAGGGGTAGGTGCAAGGTGTTTCTCATGGACACGCTGCTGTTTCCTGTATACATTTGATGCAATAACCATGTTTCTTCAGAAACCATTTGAACCTATAAGTGGAAGATTTCAGGTTTGCAGCAAAATACTGCTGGCAGACAGAAACCTGGCCAGACTCTGCAGAAAACAAAATACTCTATTCTGTTTTCCAACAGAATGGAAGCAGATCCAAGAAGAGCTAAGTTTATCAGAGAAGTCTTATTTAATCAAAACCTTGGCTTTTCATAGGCAGTGGTATTGACTAAAATATCCAACTAGTAATTTTCTGCATCTGATAAAGCAGATTCAAGCTGTCTGATTGCTCTTTTTTGAATTGCAAAGAGCCCCAAGTGTTTATCAGGCAGCAGCCACTCACTTCCAAACCACAAGCAAATCTGCCTTGTTAGGAGTTTCAGCTTCCTTCGCATCACGAGCTGTTCAGTCCTCAGTCCCCACGCCCCCAAATCACTGTAGCCACAGTAAATGGGGTTTGAAGCCATTTCACAATCATGATGGATCACTTTCAAAGCATGCTCAGAAGCCATCAGCTGTATGGCATCAAAGCTGAGAATATCACCAGCTGATGTTCTGTGGTACCTGCACACCATACAGTGCTATTGAAACTTTAACAATAATGTTAATAGCTTCCCAGGAGAATACCCTCCATCAGCAGAGACCAAAAACTCCACGTTGAGGCTGCTGAGGGTCCTCAGGGCTCTACTGCTGACACCTCCCAAATCCACTTCCCATGGTCCCTGCACGTTGGGTAGATGCACCACTGGAAGAGACACCTGGTAACAGCTGTCCTCAGCTTCTTGCCCTGCCAGAGCACGTGAAGTCACCTCCAGGCTTTTCTGCCTGTTTAGCACTTGGAAAACAGGGCACCAAAGGCTTCACTTTTGGGTGGAGGGCAGCCAGTGCTGTGCAGACATGGGCAGACATGACCTCCTGATTTCAGCCCTTCCTCGGCTCCTCCATCTGATTTCTATGAATCCCTCCAGAATTTTTGCCCTGAAACACGTCTATTCCCAAAGAACTGGATGCTTTGCTTTCTGTGGGCAATGCTGTTTGAAATCATTAAATGACTGCAGCTTCAAAAAAGCCCATATGCCCTGCTCCAGGCTCCAAGACTGTGAGTTCTGATTTCAGCAGCAGAAATATTTTAATTAAATGAACTACCTTTATGGAATAAATCAAGTGATAAGCTTGAAAAACTAAATCTCATAATCTTCCATGCTTCTGTGCAGGTCAATAAATGACTGTAATTAACAGGCTGGGAAACGTTCTAGAAACACATTCTAGTAAAACTCCGCTGTTACAACAGAGACAGATGAGCCATTTCCCTCCCCAGATTATACACAGCAGCATCTTACCATGCTCATACCTCACACACCCTACCCCATTTCCTCACCTGCTGCCCATAGCAAAGCTGGAGCAGCACATCCAGCTTCTGCCATCACTGGGATCCAGCTCCCAGCCCTCCTCATTGGGAGAGCATCTCCCTGTCCTCACCTGCTCATTTTGTGTGATTCCCAACTCCACCAACGTGCCTAAAATCTGGGCTGTAAGGGCACGCTTGGGGAACCCATGAGTTCCTACAGGGGGGATGTGTCTCAGTGGGTCAAACATGATTTTCACCATCTTTAAGCTTATTTTCAGCCCTCCCTTTATTTTTATTTTTAAAATAGCTGATAGCCCCCAAGCTGCCATGTGTTGGTTTGATGGTGGTCCCAACCTGGATGGATGTTCCCATCACCTGTGACAGGTCTCCCTGAAGCTGAGGGGCAGGAACTGGCTACAGGTGCTGGGGTGGAATAGCTGAGATTTTCCACCTCAGGAGTAAATGCAGCAAGAATCCTGGGCTGCATCAAAAGGAGTGTGACCAGCAAGTCGAAGGAGGTGATCCTGCCCCTCTACTGTGCTCTTGTGAGACCTCACTTGGAGTATTGTGTGCAGTTCTGGTGTCCTCAAC
>JASSUY010007993.1:0-88508 GCA_032466535.1 Forpus xanthops | reverse complement strand
CATCATTGGCAGTGTTCAAGGCCGGGTTGGACATAGCCTTGGGTGGCATGGTTTAGTGTGAGGTGTCCCTGCCCATGACATGGGGGTTGCAACTAGATGATCTTAAGCTCCTTTCCAACCCTAACTATTCTATGATTCTATTGCTTTAATCACGTACTTCTCTTACCCCTGAGGATGAACATGCTCACAAATGTGGCTCACAAGTCAGGTGTAAACACAAGTGGGTGCCAGTTTAAGCAGCCCTGGAGAGTGGTGGGTATGCTTTCCCTCCCAGCTCCACACTGCTATTTGAGAGGAGGACTTGCCAACACAGGAGTAGAGCTGCTGCTGCAACTGGGAGGACAGAGATGTGCTTTTTATCCTGGAATCACTCACCCTTCCTGCGTGGGGGCAACCAAAGCACCTATGTGCCAGATAGAAACTGCAGAGCAGGGCTCCACTGATTTGACTTTTCCAGTGTAGTTTGCTGTGCAGAAGAGCCTCCAGTATGTGGTGAGCTTCCCCATCTCTCCCAGAGCTATGGGGAGGGCCAAGCTTCCTCACAGCTACCTTCCTTGCAGATCTGCTTTCACTGCTTGCTGTGAAATGCAATCCCAACAGCAGGACAAGGAGGGCCTGTGTGTGGGGTGTATGGACACCTTCCTGACATCAGAAATCACAGCCACTGGACAGCGACCAGCACACTGCAGCTGGGAGCTCACACTGAGACTTAGGGGCTGGTTTATCCCTTCACCATTAATTTACAGCTAAAAGCACTTCTCTCCTTGATATAAAGGCTCATACAGGGCAGGGAAAGCAAGAGGGTTTTCTGGGCACCATCCCGCATCTTTCACTGCCCTGGGCAGGTTTATGCCCAGCTCTCAGAGCTCGCTGTGTCTCTTGCCCTGCTTCTCCCTTGCTGCCAGCCTTGGGGCTGTCCCACGCAGGTCCCTTCCAGGGGACACCACTTTCTCTGCATTGGTCTCCTTGGATTGCTCATCCTGGATGGCTGTGTCCCCTCCTGGGCTTTCAGGCGGGTGCTGTTCCAGTGTGTCCCCATGGTGGTGGGACGTGTGGAGGGGGAGCTCAGGCATGGTGGTCTCCATCATCTGAAGGAAGTCATAAGCAGGAAGAGGTGGTTTCCAGTCTTCCTCAGACAAGGTACCTGAAAGCAAATACAGTCCCATGTTAGTAAGTTAAGAGTTAAGCAGTTCTGCTCCACAGACATTTCCCTTTCAAAGGAATTACAGCTTTCTTTTTTGCCCTCCAAGTGAATGCAAAATTAAAGATTGTTTCTTAAAGATCACTCTCTTTCCTCCAAAACTCATACCACCACCCAAATTAAACCAGCCTGAGGTGCATTAATATTTACTGGAGCTGGTCAAGGCTGTTCCTGAAGGCTGTGGGTGTCTCTCTGTCCTCAGACACCCCCCACTGCAAAGGTCACACTGGGTCCACCAGTGATGGATGTTTCATTCAGGCCCCAGGTAAAGTGTGTCAGTGACTGTGCATTACTGAGACATCATCAGGAGTGAGGGGACTGCTGCCTACATGAGGAATTGGTCCCATTATGCGAGGATACTCTTTGATTTGTGCTTTTAAGATTGACTACACAGTTCATAGCACTTAAAAGCCTGAGGAATGAGGCTGTGATGGCCAGAAGTGCCCTTGGCCATGCAGTGAGATGCTCAGCCATTAGCTCACTCCACTGACACCCCCAAAAACTAAGGCTCCTACCTAGAGACCTACATGACAGCCAGGTGCTTTTAGTAGTAGTAATAGGGAGGATGGTTGGCTAATGGGTTCTCCCAGCAACTACTGTGTCAGAAATTATACTTTCATCTCTAGTAAGAGCCTGCACACATTCTATCCCCACCAGGTTGATGCCAGCTTTTGGAAACACTTGCTTTTAAAGGCTCATTTAAAAATCCACAAAAATCAAATGGAGTCACCCCATTGCCTTTTGAGCCTGGAGCAGGCTGGCAGCTGGCAATTCCCATGATCCCTGTAGCATCCCATGGCTACACACTATGCAAGGAAAGCGTATCTGTGCTGCCTTCCTCCAAAGCTTCAGCAGCCTAATCAAAGCAGGAGGGTTGCAGTAAAATGCTACATGGTACAAGCCCACCCTTCATGTCCCAAAGAACACAGCAAAGAACCAGCTTCCTTATCTTTTCCTGTACAAAAAAAGTGTTGGAAGAGGCCTAAAGAGCAGCTATCTCTTATTCTGACAACTGGGAGTTGAGAGACTTTCTATTAGCAAGCTGTATTTCGGGTCTGTTCACAGCAACTGGAGAGCAGAGCCAAGGATAATTGGGGATTATCACAGGGAAGAGATGTCAATTCAGAACTATTCACGTTTGGCTTTGAACATTAAACAGTCCCCAAGCAAGCTTGTGAGTGTGGGTATTCTCTTCTGGCTGGACTATTTGTACTTCTCCAGCTCAAACTAGCACAGCTAGTTTTTCCATCATTAAATTCCAGGGAGGACAATTTATTGCACGTAGCATCTTCTCATAAACAGACCGGAGTTAACAGTGAATGCTTAGGAACATTACAAATGCATGCCTACTTACTGCTGGGAATCTCCAGTCCTGCTTTTAGCTTCTCCAGCCAAGACAAGATGTTCATTTCAGCAATGGACTGCTCTGATGGGAACTTGAATACCTGACCCCCAGCATGCAGGTTCACCCAGATAAGAACAGGCAGTGAAGGCATGGTGGCAAAGTATGCCTTTAGGACACCGCGTCCCACTGGAGTCTTTTTCCTGTTGGGAAGAGGATATTCAACTTGCTCACCAGTGGTTTGGCAGCACAAAAGGACTGAGAGCCAAGCAAGCATCAAAGCCCTGGGGCCACATCCAGCAAAGCACACAATTTTGCCTGTGGGATAGCTGTAGAAGCTCACCACACTATTTATAATCACAATGCCTTAAGCAAGCTATTAGGGTCCAATGGAGAGGGAGTGGGCAGCAGATTGGGAGTTTAAAGAAAACCTCAAGCAGGAGAAGCTGGGGCAAACTCCATAAGAGGATGTGAAATGTTCTCCACCTTCATTTTTAAAGACCATGTGAGGCAGGAGTGCGACAGGTCCTGCAGCCCACCACGGTTAGCCTGCTTGCAGGCAGAGCTACATGCTTCCTCCAGCCCAGCTGTGCCACTGCAGCAAGACTGCAGTAGGTGGAAAAGCAGGAGCTGACGCAGAGGACTGTGCTCAGGTGGTCAGCCCTTGCGCAGCTGATGTGTGCTTCCTCAAACACAAGGAGCTGGGACAGCAGCTTCCCCAGGTGACACAGAGAGAGCCAAAGAGGATATTGAGATGGAGGGACAGCAAGCCCACAGAAGCACTGAGTCCTTCTGGAGCTATTTTCAGGCTGACAGTGGTGCTTGAGGTCTGAGCTGGCTCTCACCATGGGAATGTGGTCCTCTGTCTTAGGACCATCCTATTCTTCCCAAGCCAATGGCCATATTCTGCCCTCTTTTGTGGCAATGCCCCTTTGCTCTGACAGAGAACAGCTCTTTCTTTCTCAGGAAGGGAGATAAAAGGCAGATGTGTAGGTGGGGAAGTTCCAGAGGCTCTCGTTTCTTGTGCATTACTGGCAAACAAATTGTCTTCTCTTTGAAAACATGTGGATTCCCCGTTAGCTAAACTTCAGCCCACGCTGCGAGGCGCTTCCCAGACTTCAAAGCACGGTATGATTAAGGCAGTGAGGTGTCTCTGGGCTTGGGCAAAACAAACAGAGGCTAAAAATTGAAAACATAACCAGGGAGGCGAGGATTAAAAAATCCCCTCTCCTACAACTTTCTATTTCTTAGCTCCTGGATTCATTTTGTTTCTTGAACGTTTTAAAGTTTGCCTTATGGAGCTTCTTCTGGCTGGCCCTTCTGAAAACTTCCTTTCCCCCAGTCAACAAACACTACTTGCCCTATTGTGCTTCCTTCTATTTGCCAGTGGAAAATCACCGTAAGACACTCCAGGAAGGCAAATTTACTGTTTTCTCCCACATGCAACAAGAATACAAACAAGACCAGAGCCAGGGTCAAGCTACTATGTGATATCTTTGAGATCATTTTACTCTATTGAAAATTACTTCTGCAATCAATTAAACATTATTAATTTTACTTTGTCATGCAATTTTGCAGCTGCCCAGAACACATACTGAATCACTGCTAAATGATTTGACCTTCCAACTCGTGATGAGTTCGGACCAAATAATCCCATTACCAGCTAGTGCTTTCAGTAATTGCAGACTCATTTTTTTCTTGCCCTGAAAGGCTGAAAGTGAGCTAATGGAAAGAGGAAAAGAGAGTTTTACACACTCACAAATTCAACCAGCAAGCCACAAACGCTTGCTGAGGTCTTCCTTTTGCCAGCTTCAGCATTTCCTCGCTTTCCATTTGGCCGATGTCACCATCACTGAACAAAATGAGGAAGGGCTTTCTGAGTTGCAAGTAGTGGGGCAGATTTTGCACGGTGATTTCTGGCTGCAAGACATCAAAACAAGAAGTTGGGGTTTACGGGGAGGAGAGTATAGGTCAAAATTAAACTTTCTGTCCTTAGGCGAGGGGTGCAGGGGTAAGCAAGGACGTAGTGCCCATGTTGAACACAAGTAGCTTAAAAACAAATGGGAGTGCTGCGATATTGTGCATGCTGGAGATGACTACCCACAACCATGCCCATTGCAAGTCAAGTCTGTATGAGCAAGCTGTGCACTCCTAGATGAAGGGGTGTGAGCAGAGAAGGCAGCAGCTCAGCCCAGCTCCATGTCTTATGGCATGGCTATAAGCAGCCTCTGAAAAGCATGTGCAAGAGGCAAGAAGCAGACCCTGCAAGAGGCCAACCCATCACAGCAGGGGGTATGTAACTATGAGCACAAGCCAGTCAGTTGACTCCCAGGGTCTCCTCACATGAGACCACACAGCAAACAGCAGATTTCTGTTCAGTCTGTCTGATCCTAGCCATAAAACTTAAAAACAAATGTAACCCAGCACGATAGAAATAATAAGCAACCATATTTATTTTGCCCAGCTCCACGCTACAATCAGTTCTACTGCAAATGACCGCAAAGGAAAAAGGACACTTTCTTTTTCTTTTACTTACAAAAATGTCCAGCAATTTATATCTGATCATCTGCACCATGTCCTGTGCGCTCTGTTTGGATAAAGTGATGCTTTCCACCCTCTGACCTCTGCCCCTGGCAAGGAGGAGAGCTGGGGGAGACACTGCATATTTATGGGATCTGAAAAAGAGGAATGGGGAGAGGTAAGCCCA
This sequence comes from Forpus xanthops, assembly GCA_032466535.1. NCBI lineage: Eukaryota > Metazoa > Chordata > Aves > Psittaciformes > Psittacidae > Forpus > Forpus xanthops. The sequence continues at coordinate 83,258 of JASSUY010007993.1, read as the reverse complement.
GTGTGTTCCCTTGTCCCCTTCTGAAACAAGCACTTTCCCTAAGACACTAAATATACACACACACAACCAGGATTTTCTTCTGCAAAAAGACATCACCAGCTAAATAATGGGGAAAATCCAAAACGCCACCAACTAAACTATTTTTTAGTGCTTCTCTTTTTGTTTTCACACCTAAAGTTAGGTGGTCCAAATATCCATCCAGTGCTTTACCTCCCAAGCCAAAGCAAACAGACAGTCTTTGACTCCATCCAAGGGCCATAAACCTACATAAAATAAGCTTCGGAGTATCTGATTCTTGGCTTGGTGAACATGGGTAATTTTGCTGAAATCCAGCCCCGTGTTAGAGCAACACACATATACTCCTGGAGAACTCAGCTCATCCTTTGTTCCCCAATGTTCTTTGGGTACAAGGGTTCAAGGGTATTCAAAGAAAAGCTGAGAAGCTGGTAAGAGCCAAAAAAAGGAGAAGTCTGAGGCAATGAAAGGGCAGGGGGTTCACCCAGAAGGGAGAGTGATTTTCTGGAAGTCTGAGGAACTTCAGTCCTGCAGGCTCCAGATGTCAGTGCCTAGAGGAAGGGCACAATGGAAGAAATCAGCTGCCTCAACGTTTTTTGGGGGGCATCTGTAGTTTGTTTGTCAATGGCCACTGGTAATTTTTCAAAAGCTGTGATATCAGAATTGCTGAGGAAGTGCGTGAGAGGAAAGGACATTTTAGGCTGGGGAGGTGGAAAGCTTTTGATTTCCTGTTCAAAAAGTAATCCAGTTCATCTCTCTTTTCTCCATACATAAAAAATGCAACACAGACACAGTTTACTGCAAAGGCAGCTCTTAGAATTCTAAGTCGTATTACAACCAATTGCTCTTCCCACCATGGTTTGCCCAGGCGAATTCATTTCGGACACCTATGTTAGCAGTTCTGAATGGGATGGAGATTCCTTCAAATATGCTTTAAAAACCTCAGCGTTGAGTGGTTTAGGTCAGCAATGACAAAGCAAGTGGAGGGAACTGCAGATGGTCCATTTTCATGATGTTCAGCTCATAGACAGGCCTTTCAGTTCCTCCATCACAGCATTCATGTGTCTGGAGATAAGAACACTTACTAGAAATTTCTAAGGGGCATCCCAGATCTGCACTGATTTCTTGGAAAAGAGCAGCAGTAATGAATGACCATGAACTTTCCTGAGGCCTTCAAATGTTGTGAACCCATTGCTAAACTGTTCTTGGATTTACCTGAGCCATTCCAGCTTTTTAAGTTTATCTTTGTAAATCCAGCTCTGAGCTAAGCTTTCCCCTTTCTCTTTGGACTCCTAGGTTCTGCTGCTCAAAGAAGTTGAGTCTCACACCTCTGGTCATGTCTGGGAATCCTCTGAGCTATTAGGAAGATCCTTAACTTCCCTCTCTGTTGTTTTTCAAATTAACTTGCATTTGCCATTATTTAAGAATGGTAAAATGTTTGGGAAAAAAAAAAAAAACAACAAACCACAGAGAAACAACAGGGATTTTGAATTTCTCAAACTTCCACGTTTTAAAGAGACTCTTTGGCTTGACCATGTCTCAGAGGATGTAAGCACTCTTGCTCCCTATGTCTAATACATCAGTTTGTTCAGCAGCCTTGGACAAGGAAGTTTTTTTTTATACCACCAGAAAACCAACAAATTCCCTACCTCATAGCTAGAGTCTACCCTGAAATCACTTCTCATCTTACTGGTACTGGTTGCTTGTATTGTTGCTTATGACAGCTTTCTATTTATACAGCAGAGACATTTGATGGGTAATATGAGACTCGCATTAAAATCAGAAACATCTGCAAACAAATACTTGGCAGGAAGCTATGGCATCTGAGTACGTGAGAAATAAATAATGACTTCATTCAAACCATTTCTTCCTTAACACTTCGTTTTTTTCACTAGCTACCAACCAAGCAGGTGTTTGCTGAGCAAACAGTTTTGCTAACAACATGCATTGTATACTTTGTATACCTTTTCCTCTGGGAAGAGAGGACTCAGCTCTCCATGACCAGGGAGCCACAAATATTTCCTCCTTGAGCGTTTAGCAGAAGAATAGTTTTTCTTTGCTTAAGAAGGGAAGCGAGCCTGGCTCTTGCATAAGGAATTCCTGTAAGTGTTTACTTTCTACTTACAGTTGAGAAGATGACCAGCAACAGTAGCTTCACCTATAAATCACAGCCAAAATCCAAACTTGGCAGAATGAGTATCAATAGAAACTGTATTAAATATTCCAACTAAACAGAAGCATGCTGCAGACTGTGGCTGGAGCACGAGGATGGAGGTATATTCTTGCATCTGTCATTGCTGAGAGAACACCCTGCCCTCTGCTTGTTTAACTTCTATCTGCTGGGTTGAGATCCTTAAGGGATAAAGTCTTTTAGTTTGAAGGGGGTCAGGTTTTTCACCCTGATGTTGCTGGTTGTGACTTCTTGACCTGACACTGCCCAGTGGTCTCCCACCCCAACACTGAACAAGCTTTCTAAGACCCAGCCACTGGTGCTTTGAGCACTGTTTGGTTGACAGAAATGTACTACCAAGATATTTGCATTTCTGTTCTCCGGTCATGCCACAAAATGCCCATATCTCATCAGATATGCAAGAGATGCATCACATCTGTAAGAAACTAACAAAAACAATTCACTCTTGCATTCCTGGCTGCTAAACCCACACCTGGAAAACAGGCAAAGAACCTTCTGGGTCTTTTAATTCTGCTTTGATAGCTAATTCCTGATGGAAATGAGATGCCAGGACAAGCTGAAGATTCCCCCTGGATCTAACTGATAAATAAGCACTGAAGCATCTCTCACAGTTTACTCCAAAGCATTTTGCCCCTTCTGGTGTGAGTCTTAATGACACAGTTAAGTGCACAGATTGATACATGTTTAGATCCCATTAGCTCAAATTTTGCTTAAAGTTAGGGCTGCAATTGATACTCTTATTCAATTAGGAGCTGATCAAGAAAGTCTTAACTTTGCCGTTACCACGTGTGCAGGGGGAAGGCTGCTATATTTACCCAGCACTCTTCCTCCAGAAAAGGGATGCACCTCTCCAAAGCTCTGTCTGGAAATGGTAACATCTTGCTCTTGTCAAGAAGGGAAGGGAAACTGGTGGGCACATGTTTCAAGGAAAAAAGTTCCATAGTAAAATTAACTACTGAAATAATAGAGGTTAATCCCCATCCTTGGCAGTTGCAAATATCTCACAGTCAGATTTGAGTGCCCACTGGGAAGCTGGATAAGACTGAAGGGGTTTAATGCCTTTCACAGTGCTGCAGAAAGGCAGCCTGCTCCACACCAAGGCAACTCCATGGGAAGACAGCTTTTATTGTAGGGCTTCCAAACCATTTTCCAACACCCAGGCACAATGCCCTCTCCAGTAGTAGACAAGAAAGCTTGCAGGTAGCCACCAGCAGCCTCTCTTTTGGCTGCTCTTAGCAACTGGGGGCAGCCATCAGAGCAAGGCTCACATTTACACCTCTAGCTTTGACAGCAATTCCCTTACACTCCCCTTCCCTATCCCCACCTCAGTAGGCACTTTTGCAGCATCAGGACAAGGAAGAGGAGATGAGAAAGTGACAGGACTGGAGAAAGTGGAAAACCAGTAATAATTTATAAGAGAAAGGCAAAACTGTTTTTTCTTCCTTCACACACTAATCCCAGCTAGTCCTATATTTTTTTCAGCCTATTTTTAACTCCATAAAAGTTTGGTCCTGTTTGTATGAAGAACCTGAGATGCACTGGAGCTGGCAGGTTTGGAGGACTGAAAATACCCAGAGTGAACTGAACAGCAGGAAGGGAGATGACCATTAATTTCAAAAGGGCTAAATGAACTGACCCCAGACAGGCTGCAAATCAGTGGCAGCACTGGGGTTACATCTCCCTTTGGCTGACTCTTAACCGATCTTCTTAGAGGACTAAGTCAGTTGTGGGTTTCTGGGGCTGCTGTTAAATACTTAGCATGACCAGTGACACGTGCTTAGGCACTAGCTTTCACTAAATGAAGATAAGTTTGCTTAGAATTCTCCCCAAAGAAAAAGAGAAACAACTTACAAAGCCAAGGCATCATCTTCAAAATACATCCCCATCGTTACATGGCCACTTAAGATGTTTCCTGCCTCTTCAAAAGCTTCCCTGGCTGTAAAACAGACAAAGACATAAAAATACACAATAGAAAGAGAAGCATCAGCTTCCTCCTGGAAACAAATTGCTGTCTGCATACGTAACACCCTCCCACAGCAAACTGTCAGCTGGGAACACAGCTATGATTAGAGGCTCAGGAAAAATGGATGCATATCATGGCCACATGCTATGGGAAGAGGAGTTGGCAGAGGCCAAAAGGATCATAATGAAAGTTCCTATTATGAGAATAGTATTTGCTCTTTAGCCACCAGCACTGAACTTCCAGGATCTGCATGACAGGGGCACTGATGGAAAATGAAATGTCTTTAAGGACCTCAAGTCCCTAAGTGTTCTTAGGAACAGGAGATCAATTATATGTCTAATCTTATAAATGATGACTTAAGCAAAGTAGTCCTAAAAGCTCAGCAGATAAACCAGCTTCCCCACAAGTATCTTTTGGTTTATCCAGTTCCTCAGTGCAGGCAGTGTCTGTTACTGGCATCCACATAAGAAAGAAGAATCAAAAAGGTAAATGCCTTGCACAGTCTGCTCCACTGCTTTGTGCCGCTGCTGCAGCAGGTATGAGGGTCCACCACGCACATTATGGAGACACTGAGGTCAAGTAGAGCATGGGGAGGAAAGAATCAGGTTGGGGTGCTCTTGATCTATCACAGCTGACTCTATATCCGCTGAGAGACTGAGCGCAAAGCCCCAACCCAGTCTTTTCCTCTCCATCCTCTACTTGACTGAGTCTTGGGGCTGAGTTTGGGGGTCCTGAGAGAAATGGCCAGTGAAGTGGCTAAGCCACTATCCATCATATTTGAGAGGTTGTGGCAGTCCAGTGACATTCCTACTGACTGGAAAAGGGGAAACATAACTCCCTTTTTTAAAAAGGGAAAAAAAAGAAGACCTAGGGAACTACAGGCCAGTCATTCTCACCTCTGTGCCCAACATCATAGAGCAGGAACTCCTGGAAACTATGCTAAGGCACATTCAAAATGTGGTCATTGATGATAGCCAACATGTCTTCACTAAGGGAAAACTGTGCCTGACAAATTTGGTGGCCTTCAACAACAGGGTAACAGCATTGGTGGATAAAAGAACAGTGACAGACGTTATTGACCTGGATTTGTGAGAGCATCTGAAGCCATCCTGCACAAGATCCTAGTCGTTAAACTGGAGGGATATGGATTTGGCAGATGGATCACTCAGATCAGGAATTTACTGGATGGTCACACTCAGAGTTGCAGTCAATGGTTTGATGTCCAAGGGGAGATAGGTGACAAGTGGTGCTCCTCAGGGGTCAGTGTTGGGACAAGCACTGTTCAACGTCTTGTTGGTAAGATGGACAGTCGGATCCAGTGCACCCTCAGCAAGTCTGCCTATGACACTAAGTTGTGTTGTGCAGTCAACATGCTGCATGGAAGGGATGGCATCCAGAGGGACCTGGACAGGCTGGAGAGGTGGGACAATGCCAACCTCATGAAGTTCAACAAGGCCAAGTACAAGGTCCTGCACCTGGGTTGGAACAACCCCCAGCAAACATACAGGCTGGGCAGAGAGTGAATTGGGAGCAGCCCTGAGGAGAAGGACTTGGAGTGTTGGTTGATGACAAGCTTAAAATGACTCAGCAGTGTGTGCTCACAGCCCAGAAAGTCAACAGTATCCTGGGCTGCAGTGAATGGAGCATGGCCAGCAGATTGAGGAAGGTGATTTTCACCCTCTACTCTGCTCTGGTGTCACCCCACTTGGAGTACTGTGTTTAGCTTTTGGGGCCCTCAACACAAGCAGGACATGGACCTGTTGAAACAAGTCCAGAGGAGGCCAAAAAAAAAAAGTTCTGAGGGCTGGAGCTCCTCTGCTTTGGAGACAGGCTGAGGGAGCTGGGCTTGTTCAGCCTAGAGCAGAGAAGGTTCTGGGGAGATCTCAGAGCAGCTTCCAGTGCCTAAAGGGGCCAACAAGAAACGTGGAGAGGGGTTTTGAAAAGGTGTGTAGGGATAGGACAAGGGGAAATGGCTTTAAACTGACAAGAGGGGAGATTTAGATTAGGTATTAGGAAATTCTTTCCTGTGAGGGTGTTGATGCACTGGCACAGGGTGCCCAGAGAAGCTGTGGCTGCCCCATCCCAGGCAGTGTTCAAGGCCAGGTCAGACGGGGCTTTGAGCCACCTGGTCTAGTGAAAGGTATCCCTGTCCATAGCAGGGGGTTGGAACTAAATGATCCTTAATGTCCCTTCCAGCCCAAACCATTCCATGACTCTATGACTCCAGATCTGGTTTATGGCTTTGTGAAACAGCCTCAGTTTTCAGCTGGAACTAAGGGAGAGACAAGCTTTGTGAGAACATGCAAGCCATAGTGCGTGAGCTTGTAGAATCCAGTTATAGATCAGAGATCAAAACTGGTGATGCCAAAGGTGCAGTGAAAACAGGGTGGATTTCAGCACCACCACCCCTCCACCTTCATACCGAGCAACTGAAAACAACGAAAAAGGCTCTTTGGGTTTAAGGATAGTGAGAAACCACACTCTTTGAAGAAGTCAGATGTAACCCAAGAATTAAGGTTAGATCTGAGATACAGCCATGATGTATGTTGCTTTATAACGTAAGTAGGATGTCATTCAGATACTATTTTGTGTTTCCTATAATGCTGACTGTCATATCACAATTGTTCAGCCCAAGCTCTTGGGACTGGTGACTCAGACCTCAATAGACTGAGGCTGGCTCACAGCTTGTCACTTTTTGGTTCTTTGCCTTCTGCTTTCCAGCTATACTCACAGCCATATTTTCCATTGTCTATCCCTGGAACCACAGGGACCACAGACTTTCATTTACACCATTTTCCTTTCCAAATAGAAGCTTAGATCCTTAAAGGAGTGGCCCATAGAGGGTTCAGACATTGTAGAAAACAACACACATATGACACAGCTTGGCTGGTTCATCTTGATATGGAGAAACCACTGTTGGGCAGGTCTGATGTCGGTTTTCAGCTCTCTGGGTTTTGGTTGTTTGATTTTTCAGTGCTGAAAGAAAAGCAATCCATAGCACAGGTTGATAAGGTTCACCAAGAACTTCAACAACAATCCCCCAATTACTGGAGAAAGGGCCATGGGGGACCATCAGCCCACCCTGTGCCAGAAGGCACTGAAGGATCCGGAAAGAGCAGGCTCACATCCAAACTTCCTGAGAAGAGCCCTTCTCCAGGTATTTAACTTAAACCCTCATTTGAGGCATAACCTCATGTTGAAGTGATGCCCTGGGACAATGCTGGCTGCAGGAATTCTCCCTTAAATCAGGACAACCTTCAGCAGAGTCCAGATATATTCCTTTCTTTGGGGTCATTCCTGATGAGATCTTCCCCCGTCACACTTCCAGTTTTTCTGTGTTTTGGGGACTGTGCCAGACCTGGAGCCACATACCAGCCTTCATTTCTCATCAGCTCAGAGCAATGCAGGAAATCCACGCCCAGTCCACACAGCTCCACGTAGAGACACAAAGCACTTATAAAGAAACTATTTGAATATTTCTTAGAAAATCAGTCCCCTGAGGCCACTCTTAATTTCCCACAGGGCTCTATCATATGCTGTAGCACATGCCTTGAGCTGGAATCCCAGCTGCCTTCCATGACATTGAATTGCACAAGCCCAGTTTCACTGCAGGATTTGAGAACAAGAAGGAATAAAACTGCCAGATGTGGAAGGGTCTACAGCTTCTGCACAGTTTCTGGAGGCAGGATCCAAGCATCACCTCTTAACCCTCTAGCAGAATGCATCTCATGATCCCATGCTCACCAGCAGTACCTGTAGCATCATTCCATGCCTTCTTCACTTGGTTTACACCAATGCTGGCAAGCCCTACAATGGTACCAGAGCTTTGCCAATGACAGGTGTATTTTTAAGCATTTGCTGCATGGTTTAGAACAGTCTTACTTCCAAGTACGCTTCCAGTTTTTGCATAGCAAACAACTTGATCTCTTATAAATTCTTCTGGTTTCCAGGAAAACGCGCGTTCATTGCCCTGATAATACCATTCACCTCTTTGTAATAAATTTTCATTTTGATTTTTCCAACAAGCCTCTTTTAGCTCAGACCTACTAAAGGGCTTCCCAATATAGTTATCTGATACTAAGTGCTGGAAAAAACCCAGGGCTTTATTTAACTGGACGTCTAATTGCTCTGTTTCAGTTAACTAGAAATGGCAATGACATGGCCTGTTGCTGGTTCAGGTTAGAGCAGGAATTCTTGCCGTGAGAAAACCATTGGAAATTCCAGATAAGTGCAGGCTGATAAGAGCAGCAATGTGGTTTCCCAGACTCTGGCCTGTTTTTGAAAAAGATTGGGAAATTCTCCTTTTTTTAATGCAGCAATTCCAGGGTAGCTGGTAGCTGAGAGACCATGGCATTGGGAGGTCCTAGCTCTCCACTGTGGATATCACTGAAGCATGACATGATGCTCCCTTCCAAAGGAACTTTATTTCCTCTCCCTTGTTAAGACATACAGTTATCACACGAAAAAACACTGTAGCCCTCAGGTCTATTTCCTCAACTCTCAGAAAGGTTATGGATACCCAGGAGATGCTAGATCACAGCTATGGCATGGAACAGATGACACTGGAGCAGCACCTGAGTGACTAGCGGCACTCTGTGCAGCAGGCAGGGCCAGGAGAGCATGACTGCTCCAAGTTTCAGCCACTAGCCAGGACTATACTGACCAAGACTACAAAATGAGACAAATTCAAACAATTTCAGAACACACCTTCCAGCAACTTTGTTTACCATTTCTAGCTGACGTCTACCCCTCAGGGGGCTGTGCCCACTTCTTTCAAAGTCCACAAGTGTATTGCATTGAGTTATTCACACTATATTCTTTCTGGTGCAAGAAATTTGTATTTTAACTTATTGCTCCTTTGTTGGTTGGGGTTCTTTTCATAGAATCATAGAATAGTTAGGGTGACCAGCAGGTCAAGGGAGATGATTCTGCCCCTCTACTCTGCTCTTTTGAGACCTCTCTGGGAGTATCGTGTGCAGTTCTGGTGTCCTCAACGTAAAAAGGGCATGGAACTGTTGGAACAAGTCCAAAGGAGGGCCATGAGGATGATCAGGGGACTGGAGCACCTCCGGTATGAAGATAGGATGAGAAAGTTGGGGCTGTTCAGCCTGGAGAAGAGAAGGCAGCTTTCCAGTATCCAAAGGGGGCCTATAGGGATGCTGGGGAGGGACTCTTCATGAGGGACTGTACTGAGAGGACAAGAGGTAACTAGTTCAAACTTAAAACAGGGGGAATTTAAATTGGATCTGAGGAAGAAATTCTTTCCTGTGTGGGTGGTAAGGCACTGGAATGGGTTGCCCAGGGAAGTTGTGAATGCTCTGTCTCTGGTGGTGTTCAAGGCTGGGATGGACAGAGCCTTGGGTGGCATAGTTAAGTGTAAGGTGTCTTTGCCCATGGCAGGGGGGTTGGAACTAGATGATCTTAAGGTCCTTTCCAACCCTAACTAGAAAAGGTTTCGGACTGTCTGTTGGTTGTAAGGACTGGGACTACCACATTTGCAGGAGGAGATTGATAACTATCAATCCTATACTGAAAAGGGCTTTCTTTAAGAAGGAATATGCTGTGACATGTTACACATGGACTGGAAGAAGAGGCTGATGGATGTGGGCTTGGACAGTCAGAGGCTGAAAGGGGGTTTAATTGGCAGCCTACAACTACTGTCAAGGGGGCTCATAAGGACAGATCCAAAATCCTAATAGTAAGGTGTAGGAGATACAACAGTTCAGCAAATACAAACTGTGACTTAGTAAGTTCAGATGGGACATCTGCAAATACTCTTTCAGAGAAAGGTCAGAAAATGAAACCCAGAGGAACTTCCAAGCACCTGGAATCACCCCTTTCCCACCAGAAATGAAGCTGAGTGCTTAATCCACAGATACCACACTAACCTTCACTCGTGGCTGTCCTAAATACTCCTAGAAGCGCAGTGTGGTGATAGGATGACAGTTCAGATGGAAACTCGCCTCTTAAATATCCTTCTGCTTCATCAATCGTTGTGAGCTTCAGAGGGCTGGAAACTCGGCTCCTGCAGAAAGGCAGAGAAACAACATGGACTGCTGCCCTCTTCCTTTTTGGGATGAAGAGACAAAAGGGCAATCTCAATCCAACAATGCCCCAAGACAATATGACGAACGCTATGCCTCATTAGAGACAAAAATCAGTTGCCTGGGAAGGAAATCAATGCCTAGTCACAGAAAGGCACTGGAGCTGGTTATGGGGAAGACAGAAAGAGCCCTCAGCCAAACTGGTTGCCCTCAGATCTTTGGGATTCCCATTCTGTCCAAGAACAGCTATTCCCTGACACAGGAAAGCACAAGAAGTTACTAAGCTCATTTCCAAAGCAGGTCTACAATCAGACCTGACATTATTTTTCAAAAAAAGATTTCCATTACACAGGCTGTGAAGTATGCGGAATATAATCTAGTAGATGTGCCAGTCTCACTATGTTGAGACTCATTAACAGACACTTACAGCATGATGAAACTGGTCAGTTCTTTGGTTCCCCACATGCCATTGTATATCACTGATCTCTCTCCCTTCTTGTAAATCTTAATGGTAGGAAACTGAGTGACATTCTCTTCTGTGCAAATGCTAGGCCAGTCCCAGCAGTTTACCCGGGAAAGCAAAACCCCTTGAGTTCCTAGAGTGGAAAACAAATAAGTTTAAATAATATTAAAAAAGAATAATCTAAAACAAGGAAAAGAAAATGAAATGATTGAAAAAAAGAAGTGCTTTTTGTTAGCTTCTTTGAATATTATCACATATATTTGTATTAACACTGCCAGAACTCCAATTTGCTTTGGCATGCATCCGACTGAGCTGGATCCTAGCACACAGAGCAAGTGCAGGTGGGCTACCACTGAGAAATTGCTGCACCATTCCTGGAGTCAAACACTGCTTTGTGTGGGCAGAATGTCAAAATCCATCCCAGAATACACAATGCCTTTGAATACAGGCTTTCTACCTCTTGAAACCACTCATGGATATGCCTTACACTTTTGAGTGTAGAAGTAGCTATTTCCAGCCTTTGAATGTATTAAATACCCCAGTTTGATTGATCCAAACAGACCAGGGAGAGAATAAACTCAAGGAAGTGTTAGGCTGCACTTCTCAGAAACAAATTTCCAGAGACATTCACATCTGACTGGTTACTCGAAGGGATATCGTGAAATCCTCAGGCAATTGTCCAGGAGCATAAAAGGCAGCAAGAAAAGGTACTGGAAATATTTAGGAATAAGGCCAAGACAAAGAAACCATGCAAGCACTCACTTACAGGAAAAAGGGAAGATAAAGCTGGCATGGAGGAGGCTGATGCATTCAAGGCTTTTCACTTATTAAGGTGCTCAGTATTGAAAAGCATCTGTTCTACTTAACACATGAAGCCAAATACACAAGGAACCATTAAAGGTGATGTAAGCAAGCTAGATGTAGTACAGGCTGGCAGTCTGATGGCATTCACCCTATCCTACCGACGCCAGCTCCTCATCTCCAAAACACTAGCATGTACCTTTAAGACCATACGGGGTCTCACAAGTAAAAGTAAGGAAGAGCACTTGGGAATTACAGAGCAACCAGTCCAACTTTAGTTTCTGGGAAAAGTATAAAAAAAGCTTTTTATAGGTCTCACCCAAGTGATTATCTCAAGGATTTTGCAAGCAGCGAAACAAATGAAGGGTGGTTCTCTGCATGCTCTCCATGAGCCCAAGACACTCCAGCATGTCACTATCAGCCTTTCTTTCATCTGCGAGCTGGGCAAAGACCAGCACACACTGCTGCTGCTGCTCCATGGCTCAGCCTGTGCTAAGCTGGCAGGTGAACCATCACCGGCTTCTGCAGCTACCTTGGTGGCCAGCCTTGCCTAACACGCCTCCTACCTATTTGCAGGCTTGACCAAGGACAGCAGGGTTGCATACAGTCCTCAGGCCATACCATCCATACCCACTGCAGGAATGCTGTATCTCAGAAATCTTCACACCTTCTCTAAATTTCTTTGAACAGGATTCAACAGTTACATGGGAAAAGATGGGATGAAGCCTAGAGACAAGTACACACATGGAGGTAGACCATCACAAAGTGTCCTTCAGAAACAAGGGTAAGGGCATATGATAAGGATTTCTCAAGAATACAGCAGAACAAAACACCCAGACTTTGTTCTCTGTCTGTCTTAGGTTTGATTCTGATCACTATTTTCATTACAGGCCTGGCTGATGGAATAAAGCAAACACACTGCAAATGATCCCAAGCCCAGAGGGGCAGAAAGTAATTTCAAGGGCAAAATGTCACAAGAGCAGTGCTCTGTAATGAGAAGCTGGATGCACAGATATCATCAATGCTGCAGAAGAGGGCAAAGCTCATTCTGGGATGAACTCTCAACAACATCTACAAGATATGGAGGAAAATGATGTTCTGTGCCAGTGAGACCTCTGTTGAGCCATGAAATCAGGCTGGGATGCGTGTTTAGAAAGGCTTAAGCGGATGTGATAGACCCTGAAGACGTTTGGAAGACCTGCCTCCTGAGGAAAAACCCAAAGAACTGCGTTTCTTTTGACTGGAAAGAAAGAAACAATAAAATCTATCCATACGTAAAGTTTGCTCTGGAAGTGACACTGAGATGACTCACTGTTGCCAGCTGGGCAAGGACAAGCAACAACCCATTCCCAGACAGACAGTTTTGCCCTGATACTGAAACAAGCTCCTGAGAACCAAGCACACCTGAGGCTTTTTGGCAGAGAAGCTGTGGAAGGGTTAAAGTCACAGGTTAGAAACATGCCTGCCAGGGATGGGCAAGACATCTCCACAGACAAGAATGAAGGCAGGGACGACCTTAGCATGTGTTCCTATCCCCTATCCTCATTTCCTTGTCATCCCACTAGACCATTTTCTGCAACCCTCATTTTAGGTTCTGCTTGCAGCTCACGTGAAGAGTTTGCTGTGGTTCTGCCTTGTGTCAAACTCATGTACAGACAAAGCAAGCAGCAGTGCAGAGTTAAGGGTCTGCAATTCCACTCAGTCATGAGCTGTCAAAACACTCCATGAGAGCAGAAATGGTTTGTGTCATTCTCCAGGCTCTGAAATAACGTCTCAAATGAAAAGCCCCAGGATTTATTTCACACCTCTGATCCAGCATAGCTGGTTCTCCTCATTTCTTAACACATAATCTTGTGTGTTGCCCAACTCTGAAAAATATTGACATGGAAATCAGGCTTTGATGTCTAGTTAAAATTGAGTTGCAAGGCTGCTTTAAGGTCCCTCAAATATGAGTTTTAGTATTTGTATACGACCTCAGGGGATTATGTCTCAAAAGTGATCCAAAGGAGCCCCATCTGGCCTGGGGAACACTTTGTACAAGATGATTGCTCTCCATCCCAATTTACATCGTATTATTAATTACTGAATGAGCAGCAGTTTCAGCAGTTGAGTTATGCAGCAACAGACTGCTCAGCCCTGGGGTCATTACTGGATGGGAAGAAAGGTGAAAGAGGAACACAAGACCCTACTGTTCTGTGCACTCAGGTGCTACTAAAACCAGCAACAGTAAGAACCTCTGTCCTAGGGGTCTTATAAAACCAGAACAAGACAAATCATCAGTGCTATAGGGAACAAGACAAAAATCCCTTAAACTTCTAATCCTTTTGAGGGCAGGACTGACATTAGAAACAGGTCTCTTGAAGAGCTGGTCCAAAGGCTACAGCATGAAAGAGAAATAAGTTATGCATGAAATGCTGTACTTCAAGAGGAGGAATCCAATATAGAATAGGAAACACCTTCTCAGAGAGCATCACACAATGGACTCCTAAATCCGTACTTCAGATTTAGCTTCCATGAATACACACTGCTAAATCACATATTTTAATGCCTTTGAACTACAACTTCAGACCCTTGTCTTTGGAAGTCATTGGTCAGAAAGACTCCACAAGCACAGAAGGGGGAAGCGGAACTGGTTTTCATCACTATTGATTTTTTTCAGATATTGGTTTCCTCTCTTCTTTGCAAAAAAGAAATGCTAAGAAATGCTCAGCACTGTCTAATCTTCACATCCTGTTTTCTTGTCGCAGGGTTGCTGCTTCCAAAAATTCACACCTTGTAAAAGAAAACAATAGCTGCAGCGGTTAGCCCCAGCAGCAGTGAGGATGGCATGCTCTGGCAGCAAGAGCAGAAACTGTGCTCAGTTCAGCAAGCCAGAGATGCTTTTTCCTTGCTAGACTGGATCTCTCGACAAAAGGAAAACACTTGGGCTATAAACTTAATTTTGTGATGATATGCTGAACATCTGTTCCTGGATGAGTCATGGGGTCATTCCAGTCTTCAACCTACTCTGTTCTATTGCACTTAATCTCATATGGCCCATCCTCAGGGCCATTTTGCATATAGAATTGGCATTGAAAGTGGCACCTGGTTCTGCAACTGAAAATGTGCCTCTAGAATGGGTGATTCATGCCTCAGACAGCTGGTCGTGGCTTCTCAGCCCTTAGGAAGAATGTTCCACCCCAGAGAGCAGACAAGAATGCAAGCATTTCTTGGGGAGCTGAGATTCCAAAGCCAGACCCCATATTTTATTCTCAGTCCTGCATAGCTCAAGATCTTCCTCCTGGACCTTGCGCTGGCATATCTTCTGTCATCCTGGCTGTAATCGAGAGCCCAGGGACACCCAGCCTCTTAGATCTTCTAGTTCCCCTAGTAACCTGCCTGTCACTCAAGCTCCTTCAGCAGCAGAGACCAAGGACCTCCAGATCTACCAATGCAGCCGTTCTCCATCCTCTCCAAGGCCACAGTCCAGAAAGCAGACTGGAGTCATCCTACAGGTCACATCTGGCCTGGGATTCTTTGGTGAGTACTGATCACAGAGGAAAAGCCCTGACCCCAATCAGCTCATCATCTCTGTTGAGAATCTGCCTGTGGCTGCTTCCATGCACTGAGATTGTTATCAAATGATTAAAAAAACACATGCTAAAAGACTGGTTGTGCAGAATCAGCCAGGGTTTGACCACTGGCTCAAGAAGAAACAGCGTTTCATCCACTGACTCTTCCAGGTTGCTCCTCCAGCTGGTCTGAATGCTGGAGAGCCTAAAAGAAACCCCAAACCATCAATGACTGTAACATCTCTAACAACAACAACACTCCCCAAGCTTTCCTATTTATTCCTTGGATCTCAGTCCAAATCAAAGCTGCTGGTGACCTTCCCTTGATGCAAACTATGAATGCAGAACCACTTTCATCCAAACTACAGCTTTGTCTGCAGTGCTCCCAGGATGGATTCTTGCAAGCAACTCCTACTGCATCTGTTTCCCAGAAAGCTGTATGGGTCCTCTGCAGGCTCCATACATGTCCCCACTGCTGAGAGCTCAGCCCCAGTCCTGCTTGCACTCTGCAGGACATGGTGCTAGGTTCCCAGGGAATGCCATCACTAGGAGAAATGAACCCTAATGAAGATAAACTAATAGAAGGCACCAGCCACCTACAGGAGTGCCAAAACAGCTCTCACCCAGATCCATATGACTTCTGCACTGTGCTGCAATGAGTCTGGGATGAAGCCACCTCAATGTCCCCTGCAAAAGGCACCTCTAGAAGAGTTTCTAGCCCACATAAGGATGATGAATGTGCAGAAGAACCCACCCGTCCCCATTAACCATTGAGAGGAAGGGGTATGAAAACTTGAGTAAAGCTGACCTTAGGCTTACACTGCTCAGAAGCTGCTCAGAGGCTCCTGAAGGATCCCTCCCTCCTGGCTGATATGTGCTGTCTTTAAGTTGCTGATTCTCGCTGCTATGAGTTATTTATGGAGTTCTGTGGCTGCCTATGAGAATTCCCATGTAAATAAGCCAGTCTCCATGCCCTGAAGGCATCATCATTGTAAATTCTTCCTCTGACACCATCCTGTTCCAGTGGATCTGGGCCTGCCCACACCTGTCTGTCACACTTTCCACTAAAACCAGGGCCAGTTACTGCTCCTTTTCAGAACAAGTACTTCTAAGGACAGAAGATCTGATCTGCCACCCAGCACACTGATTTGCTGTGCACCATGTACTCCATCCCCTTGGTCTGTACAGGCCATAAGTGCTCTGCTCTGGTCCTCCCCATGCTCAGGCATTCATCACACAGGTGACACATCAGCATCGCCACCATTCACCACACTAACACTGTCCCCACCAACATCAGTATCACCACCACCACCACCATCATCATCCATCACACTGTTACTGTGCCCACCAAGATCAACATCTCAGCTGCAAGGCAGTTGGGTAGCTGGTGTGTAACAGTTTACACCAACAATACAAGGCGACTGCAGAAGGCTGCATTCCCAGTCCCATGACTTTATAAAGGCACAATGAACCACAAAGATTCATAAATAAGAAACAATGCAAAAAGAAACTAAGCAACCTGATGTGGATATGCCTCCTTTAAGAGTCTGAGAGGAAAACTTAGAATATTCTGGGTGAGAGAGGGAGGTATCATCAATATCTTTCCAGTCTTCTGGCTCCTACTACCAGGGCAGTAGGCTGTGAAGCAAGTAGGCTGTGGCACCTTACCTTCCAGGTGATCAGCCACCTCTGTGTAAGACCTGAGCACTGCCAGCGACACTGCCTCCCCTGAAACATAGGAGAGACACTGAAGGACATATAGGTGACAGACCAGCCCCATCTTGCTCTCTGACAATGCCACATTACAATCCTCTGCATCCTAACATTTTTCAAGCTCTTAAAAATTTCAAAGAAATATGGAAAACTGGATTTTATACTTCTGCACAGCACACAGTAAGCAGGTTATTTAGGCTATCCCATGATACCACAATATCCTCTCTTATCCTACATTTGGTCCCTGTAAAATGAAGGTTAAAAACCTATGAACATTGGTAACTTTTATACTGAGAGATACTGTCTTCACACATTATCAGTCAGTGAGAAGAACTGATTTAATCTGATTGCTCAGTGGCGAGGCCTATGAGGCTGGATGCACCACTTATCATTTAAACTTCCCTACAAGATTACCACAGTATGGAAAGCACAGTGAGCAGTGCAAGCGCAGAGGAAGGACACCAGACCACACCTCATACTCACAGCTGGCATAAAACAGCACCACTGTCCGGGCAGTCTCCAAGAGAGCAGAGTGGAAGGTCTCCTCTGTCAGGACATGGATCTGCTCCAGGGGCAGCTCTCGCTTCTTGTCCCTGGAAACTGCTTCCATCACCTCATCATCCTGAATGTCTGCAAAGGACACACAGCTGTGCATGAACACAGGTACGTGCGCAGGGCAGAAGGAACTGCAGCCCCCTGTGCCACCCAAGCCCTGTGTTTTCCTAAGCCAGCCCTTTTCAGCAGGGACATGGTGACTGCCATCAAAGGGTAAGTAACTGTTTCATCCGGGGGAGTCGAGGCACAACACAAGTACAAACTCATCAAAAGGCACTCATGCCATTTCACACCAGTTGTGCCCTGTGATCTGAACACTACTCTTCCAACATGTTGGCTCCTTTAGGATCCTGTGCCACTTTTTTCTAAAACAAAACAATTTTTCTGTGGAAAACAACACATTTTCAAGGACGCGCTGCAAGGGTCAGTGTTTTCTCCCCGGGGAAGGCAAGCCTGGAACAGCTTACAAAAAAAAAACCATGTCTCAAACCTTTCTAAAGAGACTGATAATTCTGAGGCTCTTCTGATGCTGGAAAAGAAGACAGTGCTGGGTGCACTTTAAACCCCTCATGCCTCTAAAGCTGAATGTATTCAAGCAGAAGCACCCCTGTCCCTCATGCAGCACTTCTGCAACTGTTCCTCTAACAACTGCTGATTTTCCTCCCTGGTGTTTCCTCTAAAAATTATGTCTGTCTGTCACAAAACTTGAGAGATCTGCAGAGAATGAAAGAGACACTTGTACAACCATGATGTGACTGTGATGGTTTGCATGGGATTTGCAAAAGTGATCTCTAATGCTATAACATATGCCTGCAAGTCTGCAGCAGATGCTGATGCATGTCCTATCTGATGATAATCAGCTTTCCATTGTTTAGGTGCACACCTTGATTATTATTCTCTTTTTCATCCTCATCTTCCTCTTCCTCCTCATCCTCCTGGATTTGTTTGACCTTGTTCTTATATTTCACCAGGGTTATAACTTCATCAGTGTCTTCCAAGAGCAAGTATTTGATTGGTACTCCCTAAGGAAAACAGAATAAATCACTGGAAGCAAAACATCTCCCTCTGCCTATTCTGTCCACATACTAAACTCAAGGTTGATGGGGCACCGTCACCCAACTCCTTTCTTGGAGGGTATTTACAGATTTCTAAAGCTCTCAAACAGGGGAGGACCTGGGGTGTGATTCTTTTGTTCAATATCACCTGTGCATGAGTTTTTCTCACTCCAGACTGATGTTTCCTTGCAAGGAAGTGCTTGTGGCTATGTGGGATCCTGTGCCTGGAGAGGTGAAAGTGAACACTCGCTCCACCTCCAAGCATCTTAAACTTAGATCCACTTCTGCAAGAAAAAGCCCAGTGGACAAACAGTGAAGGACAGCAGGGAGGTACAGAGTCCACTCAGCTGTCCCCGGTCTAGAGGAGTCAGGTTGGGTCAGAGCAGCCCATCACAGCCTGGGAAATTGGCACAGAAAGTCTTTTATCTCATGGAGCTCAACAAAGAGTGCTCCCAAGTGTACAGGGGCTGCCAACCCATGGGAAAAAAAAAACAGCAAGATGTATTTTTCAGAAATGAGACCCTGACAGCTTAAAATCAGTTCTGGCACTGTCTCAGCAAAAGGCACTTCAGAGAAAATGAATTTTGTACTGAACTGAGAGAAACGACAAACTGCTGGCACCTCCCATTGGCTCTAAGTGGAGAAACACAACATGCATATCTCTCACCAGGGCATGGGAAGCCCTCAGGGAACACACAGGTTCAGGTCTGATCCTGTATCTTTGCAATCACAATTGTGACAGTTCAGGTAATCTGGAGCAACGTGTGCTCCCCGGCATTTGTCAGCACCGAATTCCATCTTGCCTCACAAGCTGGGTCAGGTCCTTCCAGAGTTTAGCTTGTCTTGATCAACCTCACTTAGCTTACACCCTGCCCTTTCCCCAGATCACTGCCAGAGGCATTCAGTTACATCAGTTCAGCACAGATCTTTGGTTGTTTGCACTCAGTTTCATTCCCTCTCCCATCTTTTGAATGCCCTTGCTAAAGGGGCAAGACCCTTTAGAAGTCTAAAGGAATTTGCACTTGGGACTACTATATCAGGTAGCTCACAAACTTGTGTTACCTTAAGGTGTAATGGAGATGTCACCCTATGTTTTGAGACCAAAGTAAACTCAGTATCTTATCTTAACCAGCAAGCACAATTGCTCTGCAGTACCAAACTCAGGCTGTTCCAAATACATGTGTGCATCTAGGGAAAGACACTTCTCTATGAGCTTCTGGGAAGGGTGTCAAGTAACAGTGGAGCTGAGCAACACCCCAACACCTCTCAAGAGCACCATGCCCAGACGGGGAAATAGGAACTGTACAGTAAAGAAATCGATCATCTAACCTCATCTGGCATCTTGAGCGCGATGTTTGTCCGGCGCAGAACATTCAAACCTACAAGGTCCCTTCCAAAATACAAAGTGAATATTAGATGGTGTGACATGCAAGGTCACCCCTTCTGCTCAGCCTGCCCAGCTGGCAAGCCCACCTTCCTCAGCAGCACCACATCCTCACAGAGTTATGCTTTCAGGCTGCTCCAAGAACTTGCAGGAACCCAGAATCAATGCCAGTGGCAGAGAAATAGGCTTCAAGTGACCTTCTGGTGAGACTGTGCTGCATAACATGCCTATTTTGCAAGGAGCTTGGACTCCCTTTCTGTTATTTGGGTCTCTGCTCACACACTGGTGACCACATCCCAGTGCAGCTGCTCTGCTGGTGGACACCAGCTCATGCATACAGGGAGGGTACCACTGTGGCTGAAAGCTTTAATAAGAGAGCCCACAACCATCCTTCCTCCATCTCTTTCCATTTGCACAGCTGCCAGGAGACAGATCCAAAGACTGTGCAACCATTCCTTCAGGGACTGCATACTTCCTTTGGCAAGACACCGTGGAAGCATTTGCAAACAAGCCAGTCTCGTGTGTGTGCAAGCTGCTCCTGAGCCCATGGAGCAGAAATAAGTAACTGGTGACCAACTACAGAGGAACCCAGCCTTGCACAGCACTACTGCCCCAAGGCTAGCCACAAGCTTGCTCCCCAGGAGGAGAGGAGATACATGTGCTGGTCCAGCTCTGAGAGCCCT
The DNA here is from genome assembly GCA_032466535.1 of Forpus xanthops. Taxonomy (NCBI): domain Eukaryota; kingdom Metazoa; phylum Chordata; class Aves; order Psittaciformes; family Psittacidae; genus Forpus; species Forpus xanthops. The sequence continues at coordinate 62,840 of JASSUY010007993.1, read as the reverse complement.
CATTGACTGAGGAGGCTTCGCTGAGTGGAGGCACCCAGCACTCACAGTCCCCCTTCTTTATTGGATCTCCTTCTGCCCTTAATTTGGGGGCAACATACAAGCCTTTCATCGGTGCTAAGTTTCCTTTCCAAAATCTCTCTTAGTCTGATTGTTCTCTACTTCTAAATCAGCAAGAGATTCAAATGTTTTTACACTTTCAGCCAGTCTGAAAACAAATTAATCTGACTCTGGACCAATTCTTAAACATGACATCTTGCAGGATACAGCTTAATGTGGTGGACTGACCTTGCCTGGGTGCCCGATGCCCACCAAGCCACTCTATGACAAATCATGCAAATTCAGTACACCTAGTTTTACTGCCTCTCATCCAAATGTGAATACCCCTGGTGGTGGGGTAACCCAGCTCTGAAACACCACAATAAGCAAGGGGATCCCCAAAACACCTGAGAGCAAATACCTGGACAAAAGGGCAACTCCTGCTTTCCCCAAGAGCTCCCAGGCCACAAACTCTGCTGTCCTCCTGTCAGCTTCGTAGGTCTCTTTCTGGCTGAGGATGAACACAAGTGGTAGCCCAAGCTGTAAGTGAACGGTAGAAACCTTTTCTGGGTCCTCAGTAACCTCTGTCTGGAGAAGAGACATGGTTACACTGCAGCACATCTCCACACCAATGAAGGTACCTCAGTTCTTCTGCACAGCCCAAGCCACCATATGTTCCCCAGCCACAAAAATGAGACTCTTGAGAAAACGCTTTCAATCCTGATTCTAGAATATGCATCGCAGCAGAACGAACACAACCTCGGTTAAACTGTTCCAACCTGTCATGACTCTCGCTGTTAAAAACCTGGGCTTTATTATGCATGTTCTTTGTGACTTAGCAATTCCAGGTGTCAAATCTCCATTTTTTTATTTACTTGTCATCCATGCCCCCGGGCAGTCTGAAAACCCCAGCCGCAACATGCAACAGTTGGCATCCTTTCCCTTCCTGCCTTGGACATGCTGCTTCATGAAGTGCCTTCCCTCCTTGGGCCTAACCAGGAGGCTGGCTGAAAAAGGCACTTTCCAGCTCACTTACCCTTCCTTTTGGATGGTCAAAGATGTCACAGTTGGGGCTGGAGGCCTGCTGAAGTTCACTACCCCATGGGAATAGGAGATATGAGAGAGCCTCCTTTCCCTTGTGCTCAGTAATGAGTGACTTATATAGAGCTCCCCAGGGTGCTGAGCATCCTGTGGGGAGCCTAGAGGAGTGGCTAAGGACTTTGGGTTTGTCTAGTTTGGAGAGAAGAGGGCTGAGGGGTGACCTCATTGCTCGTTACAGCTTCCTGAGAAGGGGATGTGGAGAGGGAGGTGCTGATCTCTTCTTTGTTGTACCCAGAGATTGAACATGTGAGAACTGTTCAAAGCTAAACAGGGGGTGGTTTAGAGTAGACATTAGAAAACATTTCTTTACAAAGAGGGTGGACAAAAACTGGAACAAGCTTCCTAGAGAGGCAGTCGATGCACCAAGCCTGTCTGTGTTTAAGACACATCTGCACAATGCCCTAAATAACATGCTTTGGCCAGCCCTAAAATCAGGAGGCAGTGGTAGGTCATAATTTTAGGTTCCTTCCAACTGAAATATTCTATTCTATTTTATTCTGTTCTGATAAACTCCATTCCAGCAAAGTCCAAGGTACCTCCACCCCATTCCCACTCACAGTGCTTACAGACAACTCGAGAAGCACACACTGATACCAGGGCTCTCTGCAAAGATCCAAGCAAGCAGTGCAATGGAGTGTTGGTCCTATCCAGCCCCATGCCTGCTCCTTGCTTAGACTCAACCTGGGAGCTTTGCAGCTAACTTCATGGGAGATGGGCAGATTCTCACGCTCAGCTGTGCCCTCTGCTCACACCTCCCTCATCCTCACATCCATCCCAGCTTCCCTCATGCCCACAGCCCAAGTGGCTCCTCTTTCCCAGTCATACCACCAGTGGAGCCCCCATGAGCTTGAGGTGCCTGTGGATGTTGAGCATTGTCAGAGCTTGCTCCATGGCTGTCCTCCTGCAGGGCTGTGCCAGGTCTGTTGCCCACTGGCAGTGGCAGAACACCAGCCAGGCAGATGACACATCAGGCTCATCACTGCTGAGACAGAAAGCAAAATCCATGCTGAGGTAGGCATCCACCACAGGGTTTTAAAATGCTCTGACAGAATGACTATGTTTGCTGGCATGTTTTATAGGGCAGACGATCCTCAAGCTCAGGGTTTGGCAGGCTTGTGGGACCTCTTCAAAAGCCCTGCTACTGACAGGTACAACTGTGTTAAGGTGCCTTTCCTAACTGTGCTGAACATCTAATGAAGATCGTGACTCACCAGGCATAAGTGATCTTAACCCCAGAACAGCTGGCCCAGCTTGAGATGGACACAAATCAAGCTATTTTCATGCCACTGCAATGGAGACCCTGGCAGGAGAAGAGCTGAAGCCTACATATTTTTCTCATGTCCTTTTCCTCACTACTGACACATAGGGAATATTTCAGCGTTGGTCTGTGTGTTAACTTTAGGAAGTCACGTTCCTTTTCCTACGGCACACATTCCCCACCTCTAAAACTACGATCACTCTCTTTGTAAAGGGATTTTTGGTCTTTCTATGGAAGAGTATACTGTAATATTAAGATCCCCAAGCCTGCTCCTTCGGTTGTCTGAAAGCTATTCACACTGGTGAAGCTACCATTTCATCAGCTAAGCACACGGCGGGCTGGTGTCCTCTGCTTCAAGAATGGAGTCAAACCCTGTCAAAATAACAAGCGTGCCATCTAGTGGCAGAAACAAAATGCTGTCCCTGATGATCCTGCAGGAACAGGATGGCAGCGCGAGGAAGGACCACTTTCGGTGCCTGCCTCGGTGTCACCTATGATAGCAGGCGAATTGCCATACAAATGCTTTGCTGAAGATATCATATGCTATGTGATATTTCCACCTTCCTCCCTCTCAGTTTTCTGACTGCAGTATGTCACATCAGAAACACACTGCTTTTAGTGCAGGTCCCGCATGGGAAGTGGATGGTCTGAGCTGGCTAGGTCCAGTGAAGATATCGTGTGGGAATCCCCGAACACATGAGCAGTGTCTCATGCAGCTGCAGAACTCTCTGCTGACAGAAGTTGCTGAGATAAAAAGTAAAAATGTATTTAAAAAACTCTGGTGGCTGTTAACACCATAATACAGGTTCAGCTCCCATCTCTGAGTCCTGAAACCTCTGGCTGCCAGAAGATGGGAGGCTGTAGGCAACACACATCCATTTCATCCACAATGAAAGAGGGTAGATTTAGATTAGATATTAGTAAGAAATTCTACTTCGAGGGTAGTGAGGCGCTGATACAGGTTGCCCAGAGAAACTGTGGCTGCTCCATCCCTGGCAGCATTCAAGGCCAGGTTAGACAGAGCTTTGAGCCACCTAGTCTAGTGGAAGGTGTCCCTGCCTGTGCAAGTGTGGTTGGAACTAGATGGTCTCGAAGGACACTTCCAACACAATCTATTTATTGACTCTGTGATTTCCTTATACCCCTTGGAAAGCACCTATGGCCACTGCAGAAGCAAGGTATGGAAGCAGATGGGCTTTGCTCCAACCCACTGCATCAGTTTTTACCCTTCTCAGCTGGCCAGACTTGATCATCAAAACAGAAGGCTACATGTATCAGCCCTCCTGAAAACCGTGAGGTTTGACCATGGAAATGAGAGAGTTGGCTCTTCTACAAAATCCCATACAATGGAGAGTCACAAATGGCATGGCTAGCCCAAATCCAGGAACACAGGCAGCAGCTGGTTCTGGAAAAGCAAAATAGATCTCACTGTACACCCCAAGCATATCATCATAGTACCAGATTTGACCTAGGAATCTGAGAAACTAAGAGTAGAGCAGCTCTATCTGAAGAGTGTGTCTGGACATACCTACTGTCTTTCAACAGCGTTGCCTCAGTTGTCAAAACAAACTGGTAGACAGTCCCATAGACAAAAGCCGCCTCCATTACGGCTCTGTGCTCTGGAAAGAGAAAGGCAAGATGAGCTCACCTCGGCTCCCTCCTGATCTCCATCTTCATCCTTCCCAGTTGTAAGTACCAACACCCAGGCTTTCAGAAACTCCGTAAAAAGCCACAGCTGTCTGAAGACACACTATACAGGTAACTGAGTAACTGGAGCTGGACCCAGTTGCTGATCCCCAGTAAACACAGATGGTGTATGTGAATCTGCCTATGGGTTTATTTATTTTTCAAGACAGCAACCGCTGGCTTCCTTTTCCTCTCCAGCCCATATCTGAAAGTTTATGCTCCCAGCAAAACTTTTCTGGTGCAACTGATCCCTTTGGAAACACAGCAAGACATACAGAGGTGGAGAATTTGTGCCTAGGTGGCCCTTTCAGGTTTTCTTGATGATCCACTTTCAGGATTTTGGTTCAGAAACTCAGCTCCCTTACATCTTAGGAAAAAATGCTCTGTAAGGAGAGTAAAGGTAAAATAATCAGTGTTAATACCTGCTGTCCCAGTAGCTGGTACATAGGCAAAGACCATGTTTGCCTTCCCTTTCAAGGCATTTTCAATGTTCTGAAGATCTGCCAGTGTTTCAATGTATTTAACTTCATTAAAGAGCAGGGCACTGAGGAATCAGAGAAAACTCATTAGCAATTATTTTAAGAGCAAATTTGCAGCCATGTAACTGTGATGGGTTAAACAAGGTAAAATTCCAGCTTCTTGCTGGCAGATTGAAGATTCACAGCCAAATATAGTTGCCCAGATGTGTGCTGCTGAGTCATCTCAAGGGCAAAGATTTAACAAGGTCAAACCATACCAAAGGGACAAGCAGCTTTCTGCTTGGCTGACAGCCGCCCCTGGAATACATGGGGCTTGTATTTATGCAAAACTTCGTATCAACAAGTGAAAATGGAAAGTAAAAGATTTCACAGGGATGCATCTGGTCTGTACTTACAACAAAACGTTAGCAACAATGGAGTCCATGTCAAACAAGGCATCAGTGGGGAACTCTCTGATCAGCATGTTACCTCTACGGAGGGGAAAAAAAGGAGTATCACCAAAGCAACTATGAAAGATTACCTATATGTACTAATACGATTTTCACTCTGCTGAATGCTTTCAGGTGTTTGCTGTCAGGTGTGGATGGAAAGAAAATATCAGGGTTGAATTTGAGGATTTGGTAGGATTGTATGAAGATAGGATGAGAAAGTTGAGGCTGCTCAGCCTGGAGAAGACTGTGTGGAGACCTCATAGCAGCCTTCCAGTACCTGAAGGGGGCCTATAGGGATGCTGGGGAGGGACTCTTCATGAGGGACTGTAGTGACAGGACAAGGGGTACTGGGTTCAAACTTAAACAGGGGAAGTTCAGATTGGATATGAGGAAGAAATTATTTACTGTAAGGGTGGCGAGGCACTGGAATGGGCTGCCCAGGGAGGCTGTGAATGCTCCATTGCTGGCAGTGCTCAAGGCTGGGTTGGACAGAGCCATGGGTGGTATGGTTTAGTGAGGGGTGTCCCTGCCCACGGCAGGGGGGCTGGAACTAGATGATCTTAAGGTCCTTTCCAACCCTAACTATTCTGTGATTCTATGATTAGGCTGGTCCAGCTGTCACCACTGTTTCACTCAGCTTCTGAGACCTCTTGATGAGAAGCACAGACTGACAGAAGGTCTCTATGTACCAAGCACCACCCTGTAGACCCTCATCAGCAGAGGAAAAGTCTTTGTGCATCATGTATAACAGTTACTGAGAACTGAGCTGATATATGGAGGAGCTTCCAGCTGACAATCCATGCAGACCAAGAGCTAACCCTTCACATCGAGGGCAGACGAGCTAACTAGACAGGAAGAGCAACAAGGAATGTTTCTTTCTAGGACTAGACCCAAAACCTAGTGGTCTGAGTGTAACTCTGGAGGACCTGGTGGTTGGAGGCTGCCAGAAAGTTGGTGTCACTCCTGCCTTCATGGCTCCTCTCCTCCTCTACAGACATCTCTGATCATCAACATTTCCTTCAAACACTTGCACAGGAAAGCAATCACAGTGTGGTGCCCAGAAAGCCCCCTCACCTGAACAGGTATGCTTTCCTTAATGCATTTTCTTTTCCACAATATCTTGACATATCCTCTTTGGGACAATTAACCTAGACATTGAAAGCATATAATTAGACATTCAGCTCCACAAATCCACAAGTGACTACAAACACATAGCATTACAGTTTTTTTCCATTCAGGAGTGTAAATATAGCCTTTCCAAACCTACTAGGAGAGAAAATACAGAGTCCAGAGACAGGTATTGGAGTTTGCATTTCAGTTCTCCAGCTCAGTCTGCCTTGGTTTGGATCACACAGGATCAGGAGATATTATGATCTGCTCAACATATTTGAAATGGCAGATTGCTGACATATATATAAGCACTTCTTGTAATCTAATTACACTTGCCTGAATTTGTAATTCCCTCACCTAAATCTGCTCAAAGCTTCAGCTAAAAACCCCTTTTTATAAAATATATATTGCACTGAATTGAAAAGAAGAGAACTGCCCCCATCCATAGAATCACAGAATAGTTAGGGTTGGAAAGGACCTTAAGATCATCTAGCTCCAACTCCCCTGCCATGGGCATGCCATCATTCTCTGCAGTTTGAGCTGGCAGGAGGGAGCTTTGGAAGGAGTTGGACAAGTCCCACCGAGTGAGACAAACGTGCTGATACTCTCCTGTGCAGCACATTGGGGATCATACTATTCCTTGTGCCATGCCCACGGGTACACAGCAATGACCAGGCAATTCCACATGTCCCATGCAGCTGCTGGGAAGCCAGATAAGTCCAGCCAGCTAAGCCTGTTATGTGGGGTGCCCATGAAAAAGACCAATCTGCAGGAAAAATGGCCCCTGAAGCCAAGAATGCAATTCAAAGTGCATAGGTTCATCTATTGAGACTGAACTGTGAGGCCAGGAGCAGCTCAGAGCTACCCCTGCCTTACCTACAGCACTGCCAGTCCTCTGCTTTGTGGGGTTTAGAGACACAGGCACATCAATCCTCTCTAGAACATTGGAACTTGCCTGTTGCCCTCAGGCAGGAGGTGCAATGCAACTCACAAGCAACTGAGCTAAGGCTAAGGCCAAGGGGAGATGAAATGGGATGCCCTGGTCTGCTTTCTTGTGGAGTCAGCCCCTAAGGTGGCTCTCTCCACCCCACAGGAAGCCCTGAAGAAATAATCTGCAGAAATAGCCTGTCCTGCCCCTCATCTTGGTTTACCTTCACCACTGAAATGCCATAGTCCTGGAGAGCCTCGGCTGAGTTCTCAATCTGCTCCAAGAAGGGCTGGGCACCAGGTGAAACTGAAACAAAAACCAAACCAAAACAAAACAAAACAAAAACGTTTTCTATCTCTTCCCTTTACAGGTGAGGCAGATGAGAGCACCTTCAGGGCAAGCACTGTCTGTGCTCTGTCAAGGTAACAGCATGCTAAGGTCCCCATGCAAAAATCCCTGGGACATCCAAGCACATCTGAGCAGAGCAAACAGGGAGCTGTGGCACACTGCCAGTAGAGATGCCTGCAAGGATATGGCTGGGGGAGAAAGAGGGACTGGGAATGGTTCTGAGTGTTGCTTCAAGTCCTCAGAGTCAAGAGCATCCTCTTGCCATGCACTGAGACACTGCTTGACACAATATGGTCTTGCTCTTACTCTGAGAATAAGGTATTTGCTGAAACAAAACTAATTACAGACAACAGCATGAACACCTGCAGTCTCTCCTTCCTAACACACCCAGCCTTTCAGTGCTGACATGGAGCTGTGACTGTTTCAGCCCACAACGATGTCTCTGGGAAACCATGCCTGGGAGTCATGAAGGAGCAGAAAAAGAAGGGCAAAGCTAAGAGTCTTCTTCTAATTCATGACAGCACTTAGTTCCCCCTCATGCAAGGAATCCTCGTTTCCCTGGTAGGTAACATGGAAGAGAAACCTGGCCCCTTTCAGGGGACAGCTCCTTAGAAGGCTGGGTTTCTCTTCCCAGCCTTTTTCTTTTCTGGTACCTCCAGAAAAGCAATTAAGAGGTCTGAATGAGTGTGTCTGAGGACACAGCCAAGAAAGATACCACCTCAAGAGGCCTGTCAGGAGCACTTAGAGCCATGCAAACACAGGTTTGCCAGCTGAGCTTTAAGAGGTCTTCAAAATCACTTCAGGTTTAAAAATCTCAAGAATTGCATCTTCACTGTTCCACTTACACACCTCATACAGGCCTTTGCTGAAAACTGAGGCTGATATAAATGTATGCTATTAAATACATACCATTATGGCTGAAATAAGCTAGGGATGCTCTGCCGGCTTGCAAGGCACTGAAATACCGCTGGGGGCTCAGCTCCTGCAGCACCCTGGCACTTTCATTCGTTGGGATGGTGGAAGCACAAAAGAGCAGGAAAGAGAAGGAAGAAACCCATCCGTCCTTTTGGGCTGGCATGGCTGTTATCAGCTACAGGCACGGAAGAGTGACAACTGAAAAAAAGAAATAAACAAACAAATAAATATTATATATATACAGGTACAAAAACATATCTATTATACATATGGACACATATATATGAGTGGCTGTCTGTTCAGGTTAAGTGCAGCGTGACTGGAATTCCTAGATGTCACACAAGCGTCTCAAGGACAACATGAATCAGTGACTAGAATGGCAGGTGATTCACACAACTGTAAAGATGATAGCAAAGGCCATTCTCTTTAAGCAGCATCTGCAAGTGCACAAACCCTCAGTGCTTTCAGTTTAGGGCTGGTTTTCTTCCCTCTTTTTTTCTTCTTTTGAATCAAACAGAAATTACATGTACTGGCAGAAAACAGTGACAGCATTGTATGAAAGAAAACCCACCCAAACAGTCTCAATTCTTACTAAAAAGCTTTGAGGATGCCACTAGCATTCTAAGTGCCACCAAAAGAGGTGTTCACAAAAGGACAGGCCACATTGCTTACTTCAGATGATGCCAAATGATGTGGGGACATGCAAAAGCTCTCCCCCAGTGCCTGCCCCAGCTCTCTGACACTTGGGGTTTCAGTTACATCAAATGGGAGAGGGATTTGTTCAAACTCCTTGGACTTGTGTGAAATAACGTGAGAAATTAGAGACCATCCTTCCACTCATAGATCCTCAAAGTTACGTTATGATATTAAGGCAATTTCAGGGTAAAATGCATCTGCAATTTCCAGGATGGAATGCAGTTGATATGCACAGAACCTACCTGGTGATAGTTGCCCAGGCAACCCTGCGACCTTGGCATATGCTAAGATAAAACTTAATGGAGAGTGGAGCAGAGGGAAGGCACTGTGGCCAGGTTCTGCTATACTCTCTGCAGGTGTGGGAATTGAAGACACCATGTACTGATAACCACCTTGCAGCTGACCAACAAGGAAGCTATACTTCTATTGTAAAGCAAGAGGATTTCATACCAATCACTAACAAAGTATGCATAACAAGAGCCACTCCAGCTCCGTAGGCACATACTCAAACTCCACAGCTATATAAAGTTAAAACATCATAGCCATATTCAATTAAAGCTCCATAGGCATACAGTTGAGAAACTGAAACTTGTATTACTATGAAAAAGCCTGGACAGGTATAAGGATATCTTAAAGGGTCAGGACACCTGAGAAATAAGAATGGTTTATGATGAGAACTGATAGCCAGAGAAGTTTTGGCCTTGTGTAGGTGGACAAGAAAAACAGAACTGAGGAAAACAGGATTGAGAAAAACAAGAGTAACAAACCTCTAATCAGGAAAGACTGTCCTTGAAGTCTGCTACAACCTGGTCAATTGTCAAAATGTGGTTTCAGGAGTCAGCATAACATGATTAGGGTGTCCTTTTGATGAACTATCCTCATTATACTCTAATACTAAACATCACACCCACAGGTCAAAAGACCCCCGACACTTCCCAGAGTGTGTACAGTGAGGCAATTAGTTATGTATCCTTATGCAAACTAGCTCATCAACTGCTAAATGGTGAAAAGATTACAGGAAGTTACTAATTTGAATTAAGGTGTACAAATATACAAAATTAATAGGGGAAAAATTAGGGAATTGTAACTGGTGGGATCGGTCAGTGGGCTGAACCTGTCTTCTCCCCCATAGGGTCACCTACTGGGTAAGAGCTATACTTGTGCATTTAATGACTGATTTTTAACTGGTTTTATATACGTTATTTTCATGCTTATTCTTACAATTGGTATGTTATATTGTCAGTGCAATCTTCAAACCTTAAGCCCTCGTAAAATTGTAACAAAAATTCTCATCTATTTTCTGTGCGTTTCCAGAAACTTAAAAATTGTCTTAAAAATTTTCACTCAGTGGGTGAATCTGTTACTGCAAATCCCCATTAGGCCAGTTGAATCATCCTCCAATGTAGTGTGCTGCCCAGTGGAGCTCCTGCAGAGGGTTCTGACAGGTTAACCCAGCTGCAGGGTCTCATCTTTTCTGGGGCAGTAACAAACCTGTCAAACTTACAGATGAGGAGGTGAAATTTTCCCAATTACTGGAGTAAAGACCTCCTTAACATGGCAGCTTGTCACACCTTGCTCTGTCCAGCCTTGTGTTGTTCTGACATCAGTGGCATGGGAGTGAACCCCATAACCCACACAGGGCTGCAGGGCAGTCTCTTCCATGCTGGGCTTCTACCTGCAGTTGGCTAGGAAAGAAGCCAAGGAAATCTGTGAGCCAAGGAAAGACCAAGTGTGTAAGTCTGCTGCTGGAGTTCACCAGCAGCCCTCCCTGCCATGACTGTTTAACTCTTCTTGCTCAGGTTAAGGAACTCAGGATAGCCTTCACAAGGAAAACCACTACAGGGTGAGAAGTGCATCTTCTTCCCACTCCATTTCCCTTGCTCCTTTACAGCCTGCTCTTCACCTATTGGTCTTTGCTGCAGGGTGTGCTGCGGCATAGCTGGTCCCTGGTCAACAAAGGCACAAAGGCAAAATTGAAGCCATGTAGAAATGGTTTGCTTTGCATCATGAGCTGCAGCTCTCTGTTAACAAACACCCCTGTGTTCATCGACTGTCATTCCCTCCAACACCCTGTCAGATGCTGTCAGCTTACTATTGCTGCTCTGTGATGAGCCCAAACTCAAATGCTGAAAACCAAACAGGCAAAATCCCTCTTGCCTTGCTGCAAGAACAAGAAGGTAATGATAATCAGGCATGCTCAGCCTTCACAGGCTCCCCTTCATCTAGGTGTGTTGTTTGAATCAGGCCTGAACAGCACAAAGGAGCAAAGACAGAGCTGAGAAAGCCATGATTTATTTTTTTCTTTTCATCTCATCTTCATTCTCTCCTTTCCAGCTTTGGGAAGTGCCAGGCATTTCTGGTCCTTTGCCCTCCCATCTTTTCCTCTGGCTTACAGTGGGGACAGAAATTGGAGTGTGGTGGTAGGGTTTATTAAATGACTAATAAATGACTAACAATTTATTAAACTTGGCTACAGCAGGATGGAAAAATAAATTCAGTGCTGGTATGTGGGAACCAGCCCGAGTCAAATGGGAAAGCTTACTGTCAAGGAAACAAGAGGAGCAGCCTCCAATGTCTCAAAGACTTCATGGAATTACACCTGGAATTTTACCTGATCTGGCTGGGGAGGGGCTGGAGAAGCAGAAGCCCCACTTTATGCTGCATCCACATGCTGTGAGATTGCTACTCCTCTCCTTGCACCTCTCCCAAAGTCAGTCGTGTCTACCCCACCATGACTCCTCACTCTGTTCAACGACCCTCAGCCTCACTCCTCCCCATGCTTTGCCCACCATTCACACAAAAATGTGTGCTCATCCCTTACCTGCTCGTGTTCTCTCACCTCTCATTACTCCATCCTGTCCAGCAGCTTCTCTCAGTGCCCCAACAATCCACACGCGAATATTCAGCTTTTAGGTCATTTTCTCTGTCACCTCATTTCCATAAAGGGAAAATTAATGCCATAGGGCTGGCTACAGCCAGAACCCTTTACTGCAGCCACTTGCAGGATTACCAGAGATATGTTAAAATACCAAGGAAGTGTGAACCAGCCCTGTGTCACAGCTGGGAAACCCTTAAATCCATGGATCATGGGGCAACCCAGCACAGCACAGATGGTATGCAAGACCTGGTTCAAGTTTTCACTGTCATATCTCCAAGACAGAGCCAGGTAAGGTGGTTGAAGCCAGTGCAGATGATCTAAAATGAAACCAAATACACCAGAGACACCCACCATGAAATCTTGCGTTGGCATAAATTGCTTATGCCACATCAGTTCTGCTTGGGAATCCTGTAGCAGTAAACAAGGGCTGGGATCCTTCCATCACCACTGGGATCCCAGCTGCTTTCCCTGACACCTTGCCTCAAAAGCCCCCAGATGCCAGTATTTATTACCAAGGAAGCTGCAGCCACATTTCATTCAATGGAAGGTGGTGTAGGGTGGGTTTTAAGGCTCTCAAGACAAGGAAGAACTGCTGTCCTACTGGAATCACACACTGCACAGCCAGCTGGGTACCATCTCCATCATCCATGGGCCTCCCTGAACTCAGGACAAACACCTGGAAACAAACCTGGACTTGGCATTTGCCAGTGTTGTAGAATCCCACACACCCCTCAGCATGGTATTTTGCTTCCAGCGATCAATTACCTTCTTGCAAAAAAACAGCACTTTATCAGCAAATATGTTACCCAGCTGCTTCCCCTTCATTTTATCCCATTATATCAGTACCTTTCAGCCTGCAGAGCCCTGAGTTGTCAAGTTTTAATGCCCTAGGTAGATGCTCCTTAAGCAGGAGCATTTAGGATGCTCCTAAATTGAGTCACCTCTACCTCTCCTGTGATGACTGACACAGATCAGGCCTTTTGTTGCAGCAGGAGTTTTTTGGCAATGTGCTCATCTGTTTTTCATGCCCTTCCAGCAGCAGCTAACCAGCGTGCTGCCCTCCCAAACTTGCTGCCAGAGAGGAAACGTAACACACCTCAAATCAACGTGGGGCTGATGCAAGCCCTTAGCTGCAGTGGGCTACACTGGCTGATGCACTCTCCTCAGCATGGTTGCACGCCCCAACACAAACACACCTCCTGTTGCTGCTGAAAAATGCAAGAAAAAAACATAACACTGACAGAACTTCTTGCACTTTGGACCCCGCACATAGGTTTCCTTTAGGGGATCCAGACAAACGCCCTGAAAAGCATTCTGTTCCAGCACTCCGCTCTCAGATGCACATGAATCTCATCAACTGCTTGTCACGGTCTGACCAGCAAATCTTTCCCAAACACACCCAACTTGCTTGCAGCAAGCTTGTCCTAAGATGGAAGTTGTCCAAACAGCTGTATTGCCTGCAGATCTCTTTTTTCCTGAAGAAGATGATAAATTGGCTCTTCAGGGACAAAGAAAGCATCCTTGGGATCCCACTAAAGCATATGCGGATGACGGCAGCTCTCCAGTGTAAACCCACTACATGAAACTGTAGCCATTTCACTGCCTGAGGTTTATTCTGCAGGTTTTTAATTCATCGTCCCCTGCCTAACAATTGTTGACATATTCTGCTGACAACTGTTGAAATATTGCTTAAGTCAAGCAAAATTTATGTCTTTTTTTTTTTTTTTTCTATGTGAACATATGTGTTAGTTTTAGGGAATACTGTGGCTGCCCAGGAATAGCCTCACTTTCTTACCACATATTGAATTAGCTTACATATTTTTTACTACACGCTCCCCTTCCCTGCTCATCTTTGGAAAAGCGGCCAGAACCAGCCTTTTCTTAATCAGCAGACAAGCCAGGTTCATTATCACTACCCAGTTTTGCTGGAACAGAACTCAACCCAGCTCCTTTCCAATTTTCCAAAGTCAAGTTCTTTGACCCAGCTGCAGTTACCCAGTGTTTGGAGTTGGAACAGCACCAAGATGGTTCTCTGCTACTTCAGGATGGGCCTGCAGTCATGAGATCGAAATAAACGCTGGCCCTTCCCATCCACCCCTTCTACCCAGCAGCCTGCAGAGGAGCCAGGGGTTGCAACCTGCCACTGCGAAGGCCCTACAGCCATATCCCTGCAGCATCTCCTGTGGTGGCCATGACCCTGCAGCTACAGGAAGATGTTTCCACTCTCAGGGGACACCCTGACATGCCTCCCCAACCAGGCTGCAATGCCAGGACCCACAGCAGGAGCATGCACTGCTTCCAGCCAAAAAACAGTGTGGCAAAGGCATCTATCCTGTGTTTATCCACAAACATCATTTCAAACCGGAGCACTGTTGGGCCTTTTGTGCACAGGCAGGCACCTTTCCAACCCACAGCATTTTAAGTACATTGCAGATTGCTGTGGAATCAGCTTGCAACGCAAATCCACTCCGGGGGCAGCACTGACACTGGAGGCACATCTGGCACACCATGTCAGATGATAAAGGAGCTCATCTCTGCACCATGGCCTCACCCCAGCCTCTGACCCACTGCACCAGACATGCCATATTTTCAGTGCAAATCCAATATACAGGCCTGCAGCCAGGGGATGAGGGTAGCTACAAGGACGGCTGCAGCGAGCTGCGGGAGCTGCATCCTGCAGCACAGGGATGCTTCTTAAAGATCAGCAGAGGTGGGAAACACACTGACATCAAAGCACATCCCAGCCTCTTGCCCAGACCTCGCTGCTTGGGTTTTTTGGCAGCGATGCTCTCACACTGCCCCACCTCCTACCACTTCCCAGGGAGTTTCACTTTCATTTTCACTTCCAGGTATCACTTTCCAGCATCTGGAAGCCCTGCTGTGCCTCATCTCCTGGCTAGGCTGCAGGAGGGACATGCTGCAGCCCTTCTCTGCCCGCACCAGGAGACGTGTATTGATGCCTGCGAGCAGCAGACGGCCCACAGCATCACCCACTGCCACTGCCCCAGTTTGGCATGTCCCTGGGGACTAGCCCCGCACCGTCCCTGGAGAGCAGCTGGCACTGGATGGACGCTGCTGCTCTCCCTCCAAGATGGCTCAGGGATGTCACCTACCTGGGTGTCCTGAGCACTCACGCTGATGTCCTCGTCCCTCCCCCACGGCTGCTAGCAGTGCACCCCACACCGAGGTCTCAGAGTCCTCTGGGTGATGGTGCGGTTGTACGGCCGGAGAATCTGGGATACCAAAAACGAAGCCGATGTGCTTGTGGCAATCCGGGGGTGGGATGTCCGAGACCTGGGCCCAGATGTCTTATAGAGGGGACCTCCAACCTGACCCCCTTGCTGCTGTGACCTCCGACCTCCTACAGCCATAAGGATGGCGGCTCGCAGGAAACGGCGCTCTCTGAGCTGCACCCGCACATCCCCCGTCGGCCCAGAGACCCAGCCTGCACTCACCGCGGCGGGGATGCCCTGACTCCCCCAACAGCTCCAAGGACTCCCTTTGGGAAACCTCTCCGCTTCCTCCAGGCACCCCGGAGCTTTCCCTCCCGCCCCTGGCGCTGCAGCACGCGGCTCCCCTCCGCCGGGAGGGCAAGAGGAGCGGGAGGCGGTGCCAACACGCGCCCGCCGCTCCCGGGGTAGGCGGAGCGGGAGAGCGGGTGAGGAGGAGGCGTGCGGCGGCGGCAACCCAAAGAAAGAGGAGGCGAGGCGCGGGGGTGACCGCGGATGACGGACGGGCGCGGGGACCACTCAGCGCGGCGGACGGGCGCGGCGGGGGCGGGCCTGCGGGCAGCCAATGGGGAGCGAGCGCTGTCAGGAGCGAGCGCCTCAAATAATCGGGCTCAGCTGATTGTCCCCGGCTGAGAGTTGTTTGGCGGCGGGCGGGCACGCGGCGCAGCCGGGCGGGCGGGCGAGAGAGGAGGAGGCGGAGGAGAAAGAGGAGGAAAGGGGCGGGCCGGAGCCAGGGCCGGGAGGGTAAAATGGCGGCGGTCGGCGGCGGTTGCGGGTCGCCGCGCGCCCAGACTGGGAAGGGCGGGAAGCGCTGTTTCCCTGCCCTCTTCCCGCCTCCCGTGAGAGGGGAATTCTCTCCTCCAATGCCGCGCACACGGCGCTGTGACAGGGATGGAGGAACGGCCTCTCCCGCTTTAAAACCGAAAGGCCGCCGCGGTGGGACTCCCGCCCTCCTCGGGTGTGGGACCTCCCGCCTGAAGGGAGAGGTGGGCAGGCGGTGCCGGGTGCCTCAGAGGCACGTGGGGAAGCGGCCTCCTTCCCGGCGGGTTTTCCAGGATATTCCAGGTGCTTATTGCCGTTCTCTGGCGCAGGACGGAGGAATCGGCGCCGTTTCCTTCGCGGCTGAAGGCAGCGCCTATCCCGGCGTCCCGATAATACACTTTTAAAGTACTACGTTAGCGCTTTATGCAAAAGAACTGCATCGTTTTTACCTCATAACTTTTCGACTTCGTTTATTTTTCCTTTGGAGAGTGATTTCTCCTCCATAATAAATGCTTAATGGCAGCTACAGCATGTGAAGGGCTGGAAATAACGTTTTCGTGAAAAGACGAGTCTTATTTAAAATTAAGTTTCGGTTACATAATTTATGCTGATGATAGCGAGCACTTCTGTTATCTCTGCCGTGGTCGCTTTGATTTCAGAGCCCTGCAATGTAAGTTTTCAGGCAAAGGGGCGGTTTTCAGTACAACCCTCCACCTTTCTGTTACTAACTTGCTCCCTTTCCTAGGTACATGGAATTGGGAATAGGAATCACATGATGGATCTTGGCACTTCGCTAGCGTTGTGTAGTGGTTTCTATTTCTGTAGTACCACCCAGCGGTGAGTTAGTGCATTATCCTGAATGCCTCCACTGCCTTGTCTATAGGATTAGGGAAACAAATCTATTAATAGCCGCAATGCAGATGCAACACAGGCTGGTAGAAAGTAAAACAAACCAAACCTGCCGAACTAGGGAAAGGAAAACCAAACCCGTTTTGAGCTGCACAGTGGTTGATTTAAATTGAAGAAGTATAAATTGTGGAAAGGCAGTTGTGTTTTCTTAATCCCATGTGCATGTTTACACAGGCTGATCCCAGCGCTGGCGGTTGTGTGTGTAACCTCCCACTGAAGTGCACAGAACGCTCTCCTCCTAACGATCCTCAAGGCTTCGGTTTGTTAAGCAAAGAACCCCACTGCTGTTTAGTTACTGTAAACAACAGCCTCAGTCTCAGCTACAACAACTACTGTGGAAGTCAGGAATACACCAGAATGATCTGAACCCAGCCCTCTCCTCACTACTTGGTTCTGGAACACTTTCCAAAGGTAGGGTTAGCAACAAGAATAGGTATTCCAAAATAGTCCCTGCTGAGGTTTCTGTTTACTGAAATTAATACAGAGCCACTCTGAGAATCCACACGAAACACACATTCCATTTCTGTCACCTTACTTCACATCATATGCTAATGCAAGGATCTTTCCAACGGGATTTCTGAGCATAACGAAAGGTATCAATACAAGGGGCAGGAGGACATGTAAATAAATTAAGTAAATAAATAAATTTATGTAAATAAATTCAAAACCTCCCTCAGACATTTTACTGAGCTTTCTTGTTATACAACCTAAAGAGGTTTGAATTCTTGACAGAGCCTTACCTAAGCAACGTATTTCCTGTGGAAAAACAGAAATCTAACCACCACTAGTTCTTAATCTACACTGACATGATGGTTTAGTTATTAAAATGGCACGGATGCATCTGAGCCCATAAGGCTGATTGGGGTAGTGTGATCTCGTCCAGATAGCCCAAAAACTTGTGTAATGGTGACATAGGTTCAGCAGCAGCAGTCATTTTTCTCCTTCTTGGTAGCTGGTGCTGTGCTTTTGACTTTCAGCCTGAGAACAGTGCTGATAACACCAGTGTTTTCAGTTACTGCTTGGGAATGTTTTGTCTGACCAAGGACTTTCTGAGCCTCATGCTCTGCCAGGGAGGAGGCCGGGAGGAAGAAGAGACAGGGCACCTGACCCAAACTGACCAGAGGTATTCCATACCACAGCACTTCATGCCCAGGATGTAAAAACAGAGAGCAGAGTCCTGGAAGGGTGGGGATGCACTGCTGTGTTGGGGTGGGTATCAGTGGTGAGTGATTGATTGGATTTTCTTTCCTTGCTTGTATTTCTGTTGTATTATTATTGGTGGTAGCAGTAGTGATTTGTGTTATACCTTAGTTACTAAACTGTTCTTAGCTCAACCTGCACGAGTTGCATTCTTTCGATTCTCCTCCCCGTCCCCCCAGGACTGGGGAAGAAAGAGGGAGGAGTGAGTGAGAGAACTGCTGAAAGAGCAATTCAGAGTATTTCAATTCCCACATTCTGCTCATGCCTGAATTAAGGTACCAACCACCTTTCTTTTCTACAGTACTTCTTTCAAGGCTCAAGATCTGTCAAAGGTGGATCAGAGGCTTCTGTGTTGTTTATATACAGCCATTTTTCATTTGGTGGTGTGCTGTCTTTGGTGTGTCCAAGATTAATTATCTTTCATCTGTGTGTCATTTTTTTTCCCAGCTTTCATGACTTGTCTTTGCAGTAGGCCACTTGCTGTTTTCTGAGTCATATCAGTCTGCATTTCCTGGAAAACCCTTTACTTCTGACCATTACCAAAATCAAAGTACAGCTCTGGCTTCTAGCTTAGTAACAAGGAGAAGATTAGAAAGCATCTTAAGTTTGCCATACTAAGATAACATAAACCCTTTATCTCCAAGAAATCATGCTTATTCACTTCCTTAACATCATATTTCCCAGGTATTCCTGCCAGCATGGAATCATTTGCTACACGAGTTGTCTGTATCTGGAAGAAGACCACATTTTCTGATAGAATCATAGATCTATAATCTGCATAATCAAATTTGAACTTTTCTTTACCCTTTTCCTTCCTTATACAGGCCTTGCAGTTTACTTTAGAAAAGAACCAAAATTAACTGCCAAAACACCTTAAAAGATAGTTTTTTTTCTGACAAATCAACTCTTTGATGTGATTGCAGTGCCACACAAACACCAGTCAGCACAAGGAAGGGGCCGTTTGAAGCATGGTGTCACATGCCAAGTTCAATGAATGCAACAGAAGAGCACGGGTGACCTTGAGTCACTCCCTTTTGTGCAGATGGGAACCTTGCCAAATTATTTTTACTGCACACAAGAATTTATGATTTCTCTTAATAGAGGTGAAATGGAATTTGTTTAAATTAAGTGTTGGCTTCCAAGCAGAAGACAGGAGCTATAACTGGTCTGGCTGCAGGGATCACCAGCCTCGGGATTTTTCTTCTTTTGACCTTTATTCTGTCCTCTGCCATCCTTACCAGGTTGTTGGATCCCTAGGAGGCCCTTTCCTTCCATGGACAACGATGCTCCTCATCTGGAAATATCTGCTCTGGTAAACTGCTATTACAGTTCTTTGGTAACTGGGATAGATGCAAGACCTGAGCAAAACTAAAACCCTAACTCTAGGAGTGGATTCAAAGTGAGAACATACATTGCAAAATCAACATCCCACTGTGTCCCAGCACTGAACTGATACTGTAATCCTGGTTTTCTTTAATGTAAAGATGGAATTAACCATTACCAAAAGACAAAACCAAAATACGCCTGAGGTGGATTAGGGGTTGAGGTCATCACCCGTTCTTTCTTTGACATACTTCATCCTCTCCTAGCTGCCTCGTACTTTGTATTTTGAAGCCTTCATTTTCTGTGTGAACATAGATACTTTGTCATTTGATCTTACAACAGTAATTGTGGGATGTGAAAGACTTAACTGAAACATCTCTTTTACATTCGTCACATCAACTGCTTTAACCAGAGCTTTGATGAGGGATGACTGAATAACTGTCTGTTTGAACTTGCTATTGCTCTTCTGTAGGTTCCCCTTCCTGTCACGACAGCCAAATGGATTGCTGCCATGATTTACAATGAAAGGCAAACTACCAGTGATACCAGCAGACGCTATGAGATAGGAGCTGAGACAGCTGGAAAGTAAGGAATTTATATCTGCTAAATAGAGAATAGTGTCAAAAAGGTCAGTTCCAGCCAGTCCAGTTCTGTTTGTGACCTCTGATCTGGAACGATGCTGGAAATGGTTGAAATCCATTGCTTAGGAAGTCCTTCATTTATCTAAAGGAAGCCAGTCTTTGTAAAGTTACCTACAAAACTTGGCTGAAGTGCAAAAGAATCAGTTTAAATTTCCACATTCCAAGTCCCAGCACTTCACTTTCATTGCCCTATCAGCATTTTAACCTTTCTAAGCAGGTTCACTTCTAACACCCTGTGAAGACACATTTACTTTGACTTACCCCATTAGAGAATACACTCAAAATAATATATAGCCTTGTTTATTAGGCCAGAAATGTCATGTAATAATAATGTTCAATATACCATCAAGCTACATTAAACAGTGTGCTCCTAAATCAGCTAACTCAGCATTTTGGTAGCAGAATAGTCTGCATTCTCATAAGCATCATTACCAGAGCTTTAGGTCTGGGAAGAATTACACTGTATTGCCCAGTAAACAGGACAAGCTCCAGTTTCGGAGCCATTTCAGGCTCCATCTTACAGCCTGCTTCTTAAGTTGTAATCTTGGGTATCAGCTCAGTTGCAAGGCTTTTTGAGTACTTCCATAGCACTCAAAGTAAAGGACTGGTGCAGAGCTGATTGTACTAACTTGAGATTAAGTGCTACTGGTCTGACCATTCCTGTTTCCAGATGAGAGCCTGGGGATTATACCCACATTCTCAATCTCATTTTGGGATAATATCCCTCAGTGTGTTTCAGTTTTCATTTTGATTACTTCTATCTATAAAGTAGTTGTCAGATGACTGGTCATCTTATCCCTTTGATTTGAAAGCAAGGCAACAGCTACATGTCTGAGCATGAGCGAGTTCCACCAGGCACTGAACCATCTTATCAAAGAGAGACAGCGCAGACAGCTTTTTTTGTTGCACACTTGGACCTCTTTTGGACCTTCTATTGGTAAAGCCTGTGTTTACAATGCTCTTTTCCCGATGGCAAGTGTCACATTAACCCTGAAGGCAAAACTGGTCATAGGTAAAAGCCGTGGGGACAGCTAATGGCTAATACACAGGCTAATTGCAAAGATCTGAGAAGTTCCTAAAACCAGTTCTTAAGGTTGATGCAAAACCCCTCAAGCTACATCCAATGCTGAAGAGATGCCAGAGAACTCTGGTCATGACTACTTGGTCATCAATATACATGCAAAATAACCAGCTGTGGCAATAAGCGGGCTGCAGTCAGCCCTCTGCAGCACTTATACACTTAGCAGTCACAGCAAAGTATTTTAACTCTTCCTCCCATCCTCCAACCTAAATTAGCCAACTCTTCATACATTTGAAGTTACAGACTCCATGACAGTCTGCAGACTTCAAGGCTCTGAAAAAGACCCAAGATTTAAAAGGTGTTCACACAAAAACTCAGGCCCCTTGATGTACTTTTACTGGAGGACTTGGAAAAGACTACCCCATGCACTGCCAAGAAAAAAGTACCATTTAATTTTCAACTTACAAGGGGTAAATAAAAGTGACAATCTAAGTGCCTTGTTTTCATCTGAATTCTGTCATTGCCAACCCTACTCTTAGTTCCAAAACGTTCCTCCTCATCCCCATCCTTTGTCAGCTGTTTTCTTGTGCCCACTTACAGCACAAACAAGCACTCGTCGGTAGTAAGAAGTGTGTACCAAGACCAATAGCAGCACACAGGACAGCTGTGTGTGCACAAAATCAGTGACTTCCAGTGCTTTAAAGTGCATTATTCTATGTGAAATCTTACCTGAAAATTCATCTCAACTGGAACAATCTTTTCTCAAAGGAATCAACTTCGGACAATGAAGCAGAGATATCCTAAATCTAAAAGCCTAAAGATTCATTCAGTCTCAAGAAATGCAGTGCAGAGGCACATTCATGAGCGGCAGCCAAGGGGAGAGGTGTAGTCTTTTACTTGTATTTGGTACCAATATGGATTCTAAAAAACCATCTCCAATATTTCCATTTTGCTCCATAACATTTGGAGACAAAGCTCCTAAGTGGGAGAAAGGGGAAAAGTGCAGATGTACCTTGCAGCAAATACAAATACCAGTTGTTCCTCACTTCAGTCAATGCCTCTACATTTTAATGCATTATTTCCAGCATCTTTTCCTGATCTTTTCTTCCATGCAGAAACCCACAGCTGAAATCTTATTGCCAGTGCTAAAGGCTGTCCGAACTCTTAAAGCTTCCTTGAGAGATGAGCATTTCTAAAGCTTTTTTTGCATAAATATTAGCTTTATTGGAAAATAGTTCACTTAAACCAGATTAACACACACCAAATAGTTCTAACTTAAAAAAAAGGAAAAAAATGAAAAACCAAACTATCCTAAAATGCTTTGGAAAATCATCTGCTTCGGTTACAGTAGCGAACACATCATGGTAGCCTGAAACAAGTACTTGGGGGTGTCTTCATCAGCTAACAGGCAATCGATTATGTAAACACAGAAAACACCCTTAATATCTGTACTTATGAATGTACCTGGAGCACACAGAACTGGGGGAGAGGGGGAAGGAATCTGATAGAAATAGCAAAAACATCAGTTTACATGTAAGTACAAGTTAGGTAGATGTTTATATGATGGTTCATGCTTTTTATCTGTATATTTTCGTTTACAAAGTGTGCATTAGAACTAGAACTTTCTTAAGGTACATTGTATTGTCCACATTCAGGGTAACTGCACTAGAAGTATGCACACACACACACGTCACATCTTCAGTGGTATCCAGAGTTCTGCATAAGCTGTAGTTTTATAGCATCTGCAGAGCTCAGTGAAAGGCACCAATTTTTAAGATAACAAGACCACAGATAAGATTTTAGCTCTAAAAGGGAAGCAAGAACTAAGATTAAAGTGTTTACCAGATAATGCAAAAGTCAGCAAAATAAGGGAACAACTCTTCTCTGCATCAACTTTAAAAATACATTCTGTGTTTGTTGTTGTTTAGGTCAGATTTAATTCTTCAGTAACCAACCAGACCACAAGCCTCAGCATAACCTGAACCTTAACCCAAAGAACAAGCATAAAAGCATACAAGCA
This sequence comes from Forpus xanthops, assembly GCA_032466535.1. NCBI lineage: Eukaryota > Metazoa > Chordata > Aves > Psittaciformes > Psittacidae > Forpus > Forpus xanthops. Next base: position 39,868 of record JASSUY010007993.1, on the reverse strand, counting down.
TTTTTTGGTCACAACCAAACACACTGTTAACGCTACTGCGTGTCAGAACCAATTCAGTATTAGCTCTGTGACTCATGGGATGTGATTATTGCAATGGCACACTATCAGTGGTATTTTGTTTCTATTTTAATAAGACCTTCTTACTTCTCTGACCAGCTTCTCCTAATCTGCAGGTCTACAATGCTGCACCTCAGCCTGCTCACAAACCATTTAATGTGCATTCCAGATGCACCCTTCAACAGTATTTCAAATACATCAAGCTGCTATTAAAGAAGCTCCCACCCTCACACAGAATAGAGCCATACATCAACAGGACAGGAAGACATGAATGAGTTTAAATCATGAGCTTTAAGGAGAGAAAGGAACAAGCACTGTAGCTATCAGATTAACAGTTCTGGTAGGCTCTAAGTCCTAGCCTTAAAGGGCTTGAGGAACCGTCTCTCCAAGGAGTAGCAACTGCCAGCTCACAACATCCGAATTGCCAACTGACCCTCACATAGGAGCAGCTGTGCTTTCTTAGCGCCAGCCACGTAAAACAACTGGAGAGATGTTCAGTAACAGAAAGGGGCCATTACTTGAGATGAGGAACATCCTGGTCACAGCTAAACTCTACACCAACACTGCTAACTCATGCACTTCTACTACAAACAGAATATACAGCACAAAGTTAACTATAGCACCCAGACTTGCACACACCTCCACAGCTGTCCAACTTTGTTTTACAGCTCTGTGTGAACGGCTCTACCCCACGTCGTAGTGACAATCTTACTGTTGGAAGCCAAATAAACGGATAAACTTTGGGAGAGCTTAACATCAACTGCTAGGAAACAGAGACAAGACATAACAAAGACAGGGAAGCTGAGACTGCACACAGTGTTCATACTGCTTTTTGTATCCGTACTTCTCATCTGCCTGTGAAAATCGTTTTACTACAAAACTTTAGGTAGAAAAATAACTGTAGATCTCATCTACATGTGTTATTAACACATACAAGTATCAATTGTTTAGCCAAGTTACAGTGTACTACCTCTTTGGAATCAATTGCAAAGAGTCCTTGTGGAGAGAGAGCAAGAGTACCTTATTCCTGGCATTTTGCAGTAACATAGTATGGGGTGTTTGTGGAGGTAAGTCAGAACAGCTACTGTACTTCCAAATGGAACCCAACTGAGTTGAGGTTAACTTCAAGCACAGTCCTTGAGATCAGGCAAGCCAGAAGCAACGGTTAGCTAAGCCCTCAAGGAACTTCTCCTTCAGGATACAAAGCTGAAGTATGATCACAGCATTTTCGTCCAAGAAAAGAATAAGCCGAAGAAAGAAAAATAAATGTAAACCAAGTTTATTTTGCTTTTAAGTAGTGTTCTTTAAGCACTACAGCATGGTAAACAATGTAAATTAGTATAAGTAATCTCAAAAGCCAGAGGTTTGGTTTTTTTTTATTTTATGAGTTGTTAAAAAGATGCAGCCTATTCTAACAGGATAAATATTTTAACCATTTCACTTCGAGTTAATGAAGGCTCACAAATGAGCAACACTCCTCATTGAGGAAAACAAAAAGCTGTTGTCGACAAAGCGACAGCACACACACAAAAACAAAAGAACTGTGTAAAAATAACTAACTGTACTGTGTTCCCATACTCTTTCCAAGTTGCTTTACAATGGGATGATGATATGCACATGATCTTGCTGCAAACTTGCCATACAACTTGCAAATACATGTAGCCTAGCCTTACCACTCAGTCCAAAAAGCTGCTAACTGCTCCGAACAAACGCAGCACTATAATCCTCTGCTTAACAATGAAGTCAATCCGTTTTTTACTCATTCCCTTTCCTCCTAGGCTGCAGGACAGGCTAGAAAGAAAATGATCCCAAATTAAAAACTGATACTCTTCCAGGAAAATGGTAGGATTTTGCAATAGTCTTTTACAAGTTATGTTTTTTGCCTATTTCTCCCCTTAGCCACAAAATGGGCATGAAGTAATTACTTTGAAAATGCCTTAATTTTCAACTTCATGCAAATCTAAAGAAAGATGACCAAACAAAAGCTTAAACAATGGAAGGATATTTCACAGAAAATTTCTTATACAAAAAACACATAAGAAAAAGGGCCACTAGGTGACATTTTAATTTACAAATTGGCATCATTTTGGTCAACAAATATCCAAGTGCTGTTTTCTTCTATCACAACAAAGTAGCTGTACAGAAAGAAAACTGCAAAACTTGCTTTATTTTGTTTGTTTTTAATCGCACATCTCCTCAGGAATTTCATGTGGATTAAGGATGCCAGGTACAGACATCTGAAGTTTATGTTTCTCCTCTTGGGCCTGCCGAAGGGCTGTTTCTCGTTCCTCCAAGAATAAGTCTGATGTGTCTTCACCTGCAAATTCCTGTGGGATCCACATAAAATCATTAGTTTATTGGCAAGTGCTTTAAGGCAGAGTAATGAGCTTCCAAAATGACACGGAAAACATCTTCCCTTCACGTTCCCTGACAGATTATTGTTTTGCTTTCTGTTCCTAATGTCAGAATTAATACAAAGGAATGGAATGCATTTTAGGATGTTCACTGTGCATCACAGAACAGGATGCTATGGTAACCCAGTGTTTGGAGCACACCACCATTACAGCAGTGTCATTAATAATGCTGAAACAGAATCACACAATGGCTTGGGTTGGAAAGGACCTTGGGATCATCCAATTCTGACCCCCTGCCATGGGCAGGGACACCTCACACTGGACCATGTCACCCAAGGCTCTGTCCAACCTGGCCTTAAATACCTGGTGATTGCAGCCTCAAAACTAATGAACAACCTTTTTCCTACAAACTTCCTGAATTCTACCATCTTTGGAAAAATAAAAGCGCAGCATCACTTCAGCAGGTTTCAAAGCACATCCCAATCCCAAGCGGGATTGAAACAAAATCTGGTTAAAAATCAACTTTATTTCCCATTAGAGGAAGTTTTGCAGCCATTTAGACACAGGAGTTGTGTGCACTATGTAAAACACAAGGGGTGGCATTTAACCCCAGTTTATAGAATTAAATCACAGTGAAATAGATCCCATGACCCACCAGCAGCATTCAAACCACTTGACCAACAGTTCCCACTGAATTTTAAACAGCTGCAAAATATCTTGTATCTCCTAAAGAAACACTGAGAAACACTGCCAACAACAACAGTTTGGGTTGGAAAGGACCTTAAGATCATCCCGTTCCAACCCCCTCAACACCTCACACAAAGCCACATCACCACGGCCCTGTACCATCCATTTTGTTCTTGAAGCAAACATACCTTGATTTGGACAAGGAAATCCCTTAGGTGTTCCTTGAAGGCAGGAATATCCTGGTTTAAACTGAAGAGCCCTGTTACAAACAGCTTCACCTGGGCACTAACAGGAAACACACCAATTAGTATGTCAAGACATAGGAACCTACTTGAATGTTTTAAAGAATAATGTCAGACTTACTCTTGCAAGTGTGGAAACGCAGATTTGAGAAGGTTAGCAACATACTCCTGAATAAACATTTGGTTGTTCACTGGATTCCCAGGGTTTAATGGAGTACTTATCTTTCCCTCTTCTACTAAGTTGAACATGTATGCAAGGATTGATGCATGCATTGTCAAACCTGAACAGATCAAAGTTATACACAGGCTGTTATTACTCATAAACAAACAGGCATCATCATTTTGGTGTACAAAAGGATTGTTTTCATCAACCAGCTCACATCTGTGCATTCTTACCAGCAGTGTGCGAGGTGTCTGTTACAACTGAGAAAATGTGCTGCAGGATATCACAGAAGTATGTCTGATAGAAACTCTGGGCAGCTGTTTCCTCCTGTGCAACGTTCTGTAGTAGAGTATAAAGTATCTGAAGACCTGCAAAACACACATTAAAAACTCCCGAAGTTACTAACAACAGCACGAAAACATCTGCGTGTATCTCTGCCTTTACAAAAGGATACAAATATCCCAGGAAACTGACAGGCCTGGAACAGACAAGCATTACACATGTAAGGACTGCCAAGAGCACTTCCTCCAGCAGCCCCCAGAGGGCCACGTTTACACAGCACACTGATTTTCTCTGCATTATTAGATGATGGAAGCCTAATGACCCAGTTGCATCACTTCAGTGGTACTCGTGAAGGTGAGAGAAACCCTCCATTAAGCGTTTTCTAATAAAGGGAGATGTTTTAATGCTTCGAATGATATGAAAGCTTCAATTACTTTATTGGGTGAAATGCAACTGAAAGGGATGTTTTTATCCCCATCCCTTCCGAACACCGATACAAGACCAGGCTAAAAACCAAGTGGCTTCACAGCAAGTATTTTATCCAATAGTCAAGCCAGTACAGTAAGCAAAATAATGTTTTTAGAATCTGGGACTTCTAAACAGCCTCCCCTATAGTTTCCCTACGTAAGCGTCATTCTGAATGGCTTTTTAATTACTCAAACCTGTTAAATGAAGCGATGCATTCAGCTACTCCATAAAATCTCACCCTATGTTTTAAACAGCTTGCTCTTATCCAAAAGAAGCATCCACCTCAACCTACGGTGTTTCTCCTTCCTTCCTCCCAGACTCTGTGTTCAGCCCCTACCCCAATCATTCACTTTGCTGGGCTTTTCAGTGGTTACTTGTCTTACTGAGGTACTAAGTCAAACCCCACAGGCAGCACTACAGAGGAGCCAGAACACCAGTCAGAGCTGTTGCATCACTTCAGCCATTTCACAGAAGTGCCAACCCTCATATGAAAAAGAAAGTTGAAACCATAAAGGTGTGTTCTTAACAGATGAGAGTGAAAGAGCATTCCAGTATTTCAGCCTATCAGTGTGTACCTGGCTGACAGCTTGCAGGCGAGACAGGAGAGTGTCATTCTTGTGCAAATTCAGTACAGAATTGCATAGTTGGAAAGTTCGGTTTGACTAAAGAAAAAGATGCAAGAAAACACCATTCTACCAATGCTGCATATTAAACCCTTCCATTTACCTGTATCTGCGACATTTCTCATTGTATGTTTGAAAGCCCAAATGATAGAATCCAGAACGAGTTTGAACTGTGCGGGTGGAATGGCCAGGAACGCTGGGAAGCAATGAGAATTTACAGCCTGGAGTAGCAGGAAGAAGTTTGTTCTATGTTCAGGATATTCTTCAAAGTCCTACAAAGAGGAGGGAGAGATGAAGGTACATTTCCTAAAGGTCCATCCTAGGATCCTCTGTTAAGGAGAGGATGTCAATACCTCAACACAGAACAGCATTTAGATCTAGGTGTAAAATAACCTTAGACACAAAGCAAAGATTAGATTCCTCAGTGAACTTTTCCTCCCAGTTTTCCCAACCAAAGCTTGAGAGCATCTAGAGTTACACAACACAGACTGAGCCACACTGTCAGTACACAGCCTTCAGTACTACTCTGTCCCCAGACAAACAGGTAGATGCTCTCAACAGTGGCTGAACACCGGTGTTGCTACAGGGATCCAAGTTGTGGTTACACCCTATTGCAAAGCAGCGTGAATTCAGCTGGTAGCACTCAGGTATCATGCAAATACATATTGCACACTGTGGCATAAGAACTACCTTAGTTAGGAAATACTCAAAATGGCTGATCAGTACTTGCACCCAATATATTCCAACTATTTGTGAATCCTACACTGGTATTGGACTCAGTACATTTCTGCTTCCAGAAGCACAACATTCCAAGTTCCCAGAACAGAAAGATCACTCATTACTTGAATCAGAAAAATTGAAGGCAATGAGATTAAAACATCTCACTGGACAGATGTCAAAACAAGTATCACGGTTTGATCAGAGACCACTTCAAATGCCACAAATGCATTCTGTGACTGCAAAAGAACAGGGAGATGATCCACAAGGCACCACATGTGGAAATGATATTCAACAAAACAAGGCATGACCCCGCCACTTAATTCCTGCAAGATGAAAGCCATCTAAAAACTCTACCTTTACCACAATCTACCTCCCTCCACTGCAAGAAAAGGGTCTCTTTCACTTGCAAATGCAGCAACACAGCCAAGAGATGTATCAACAAGCCAAGGCAAATGTTTTCCTAACACCCCATTTGCCTTCAGTTCCTAGGGAGATGCTTACCTTGTTGATCATATTTAATGTACACTCAAAAACAGCATCAAATATCTGAGGTATTTCAGCAGTAATGTGTCCACCCAGCTTGTTGACAATGATGGCCATAGTACTGAGTACTTCAGGTTCTCTAGCAGCTGGAACATTTCTCTGGTAGTCAATGAGAACTGCATCCAACAAGGGAGGAACAAAGTTTTCAGCTACCTAATTGAAAGAGGAAGCCATGGTTATAACAGTGTAGTTACTGAACAGTCTCCAGCATACAGCTCTTGCAAAGTTCACTGTTCAGTTACAAGTGATATTGTTCCCAACAAAGTTGAAATACACTTCCATAAGCTCCCCTTGGTATCCATTCAGGCTTCCAATGGGGTTTCCTTACTCCTTGATTCTCTTCAGGATTACACTCAGGTTAAACTAACTGAAGTTCTCAAGCATAGCCCAGGCTTACCTCTGTGAGATCACACTTTCTCCTTTACATCTTACAGACATTCTGAAGCAATTTCTTGTGTCCCGCTGATTCAGTCAACAACAGAACAAAACCCAGAGCTGTTCCTAATCTGCCTTAGGAGTTATCTGTACAGAATAAACCTACTTACCATCTGAGGATCATTGGACCTGCTCACCCAGCCAGAAATGAGTTTTAAAGTTTCCCTTTTTACAGTCCTCATACTTCTAATCAAGGGCTGCTTTGTTACCATTTCACCTGAAAAAGTTGTGAAGCTTCAGTTAACGAGGCATGGCGTAACAAAAACATTAACTTAAAATGATATTACAAAACAGAGAATGCTTGACTTTTGTATCTTAATGACTACTGAAGACTTATCAAATACCACTTCACTCCGGCTCCACAGGTCCAAGTTCCCATTTAGCATTACAAACCCACTACTTACAGTACCCTGCTTATGGGGTTCAAATACAAAGCTGCAACCTACTTTTCAGGTAAGGGAACTCAACACATACCCACTGAACCACATGGACCAAGCTTACATCTGATTCTCATTAAGTGATGGGGAGAAGAACAATGAAGTTCCCTATTTCATCTAACAGAACGATTCTTTCCATGTCTTGGTATGTGAAGCCTGCACTTACCCTTAAGAAACCTTATCCATAGTCTTCTCCATATATCCATATAAATCAAGCCTTATCCATATATCCATCAATTTCTTACCCAAACCCCAACATTGTCTTACCAGCAAACCTCAATCTAATTAACTGTACAGCCATACAACCATTACAGTACATGCACAGGAAAACCTGCAGCCAGGAGAAGGGTAGGATCATTTGTTGGCATCAGAGCCATCTCTGGCAAGGTAGAGCCAGTTGTAAATACAGACTCCAAGGCACCAGTCACAAGTAGCACATAAGGACTTCTGTCCTAGCAACTGCTCCCTCAACTTCACCGTTTCCAACAAGGACAAACCCTGGCCATCAGAGCTGCAGATCCAGAAGGTATTGATTTCTAAGACAGCTTTATTCAGAGTTCTGAGAAACCACTTCAGTGTAAACCAGCTGCTCAGTTACCACGTGTTACTGAACGCTCACATCTCCCAGTATTGCTGTCTGCACTGGCAGGAAAACTGACCACTGCACAGAACTCATTTACTCTTGTAATGAACTATAACAGAAGCATACTGCACTGAGATAGCACAGGCCCTAATTTATCTAGTAATAACAGGCTGGGCAATGGATGATTCCTTCTGCAAGCCTGGTTTATTGGGAATTTCAGGCATTCTCACTACAGCTACACTGCTGTAATAAAGCTACATAGCTTAGTATTGTACCAAACTCTGCCAGCATCTTCTGAATGAGATTCTATTTAAAGATAGTCTTTTAATAGTCAAAATCAGAGTAAGCTAAAAGAACACATGCTACAACTCTCAGCAAGGCGCCGATTAACTCTAAGCATCTCCGGTGGTTTGCATCTTCCCTAAGCTTTCATTTACAGGTGCTTCTTCCTAAAATCAGTTCTTTATTGCAATAAAAGATCTCGTTAACAAACCCCAATCTAATATTGCTGTATTATTTGGGCAAATGGACAAACAGGTAACATTAAATGAACACGGCAACATCAGCCTGATTGGAATGGACTCCGAGATCTGTGACATGCACAGCTAGCTCCCATTTTCAGGAAGAACATGGAATTTCTTACCATTAGCCTGAATAGCTGCAGAAATATTTTCACTTAGGCACTTGTACACATTCAGCATATCTAAATAAATTCTTCCAAGCTGAATCACAAAGGGGTGGCCAACTGCTTTACATGCTCTGACGTTGGTTTTCAGGATGCTACCGAGCTGCTTCACTGTTTCAGGATCCTTCAGAATATCCACATTCTGGTAGAAACAGAAAGTCCATGTGGTTCAGAGAGTGAAACTGTCCTTAGCTTTCAATGTAAGTGTAAGTTTAAGTCATTTATCTTACACACTGCATTAAAGAATGTATCACTGCAGTTTACAGACTATATATAACTGTTGGCTTCAATGGCACTTGTCACTACCTCAGTCATGATCAACCTTCAGTTCACTTCATTCTGCTCTCCTGCAGAAGTATTTCTGCTCCAGTAGTACATGCACTACTCTAGTCAAAAAGGCAAGATAAAGCAGGAGGAAACAGGCAGAAGTGGCCCAAGAAAAGGGGGTATGTTCTTGTTTTAAGAGGGAGGCCAGACTAAGAAACAGAATTCAAGCTTTCTTAAGGTTTGGGATCAGATTAACTCCCGCTGGAATGTTCTCTCATGCAGTACAGGACTGTTGGTCTTTTAATAGGCAAAGACTGAAAGAAATGGAAAATAGAAGAGCTAAAGATGTACTTCAAGAGAACAATGGAAGAGAAAGGAGGAAGAGGGAACTCTGTTCTTAACATTTTAACTTCTCTGCTATTCAGAAAACTCACTCTAAGCCAGAAAAAATGGAGCCTTGGAAAAAAACTACTGAAACATTCCATACAGTACCAGAGATCTATCCTTGAAATCAGATTAAACCAAGTATTTGTTGTGTCATTTCAATCACCTCTCCTAAAATGAACACCTTTATTTTCACAGCAATCACCATTATGTCCACCATGTACACTTAATGCCATGTGAAGAATAAACCCAGGGTAAGAGAACACAGAATACACTTTAAAATTTATGAGCTTACTTTTGTTGCCTGTTGGATTATGCTGTCCCATACTTGATTAGGCAGCAACATGTACTTCTCTATCAGATGCTCCTGCACAGTCTGGTCTGTCTGTGCTCCAATCATGTATCCTACTGCTTCATAGAATGTATGCACCTGATTGAAACAACAGGAAATCAAACAGGAAGGTTTAAAGAGAACAAGGAAAATTTCACACTCCTCCTTCAGACACAGTGAAGGCTGAAAGTGCATTTTCACTGTCTCAATACCCTTTTCCTTTCTTCACAAGATCCTTCTCTGTTCTTTTCTTACTTTCATCATGCATAAACCAAACCTCCATCCCCCTCCCTTCAAATGCCACTATGTACATTCAAGAGTACTTCCTCACTTTTACTCAGACACATCCCACTTAACGAAGTATTCCCAGACATGTTTATACTGTGGACTGGATTACATTACTCTTTCATTATATTGCTCTTCTTCCAGATGCCAGATCCACTCTGTCCAAAGTATACTACTGAGATATCTCAGTGCATGTCACATTGTGCACTACACTCTCACTCCATGAGATGCGCCCTTCCCAGACACAAGCACTTATGGGACCATTGCCCAAATAGCTACAGGTGTTAAAGGCATTGCTCTTTTGCTCTCTCCTGAACTAGAACCATGAGATAAAGCGTATCATTTCTTTGCTAAAACATTCCAGGAATCAAAATTCCAATTAAACACACACTACAGTTCTCCTTTCAAACTTTCCAACTGAGATTCTCAGTGATGCAACCTGATCACACTATTTATACCAGAACACTGGCACTAACAATAAACCTAATGCATGCAATTCATGCCTTGAAAATCACTACTGCATTTCAATATGAAGTAACTCTGATTGGTGTTTAGAACAACCCACAATGCTGAATGAAACTTACCTGCTGTGGCTGAAGGTCACAGATGATTGTATTAATATTGTTCAAGATTTCATCAATAAATGGCATCACCTCTCCCACCTGAACCTGAACAAAATGCCGGCGGCATTTTTGCGCTATCTTTATGAAGGTATCACAAGCCATGTCCTGGACACCATCATGGGTTTCTGAATTAAAACAAGGTAGTTAGAACCATAGAACAGTTAGGACTGGAAAGAACCTTAAGATCATAGAGTTCCAACCTCCTTGCCATGGGCAGGGACACCTCACACCAAACCATGTCACCTAATGTTCTGTCCAACCCGGCCTTGGAGTTACTGCTTTGTACTTTTTATTTCCTCCCCTGTACATGCCCATGTGTAGGCATTTGTTATTACTCTTTAATTAAACCCAGCTACTTACCATGCATGAACTCAAACAGCTTGTTGACTACTGTCTTCAGGAACTTCCAGTGAGCCCTCAGAAACCGTGGGTATTGACCTACTATGTACATTATATTGGATGCAATAATGGCTTTGTTGTCTTTTCCTCGCTTTTGTTCACAGAGTCCCAGGAGATCCTACAACAAAGCACACTTTTAGGTTCCTCTGCCAAGTCTGGCCAGTACAATTTAAAGCACTGAAAGTATAAAATCACAGAAGTAGTTACATTAAAGGAAAGGGGTTGCCATAATCAAGGTCAAAGTCCAAATAAAGAATGGATTAAGACAGGCATCAAGTAGCTATTTAAGTTTCAGCCACACCAGGAACACCTTAGAGTGGATTCAGCTATGAAACTCCATATTGAAATAGAACTAAGGATTTCTGGAAGGGGGACTTCCACAGCCTCACAGTAGGCAATAGTGCAGCTGATATCAAGGCAGCCTCCACATCTAATAGAAGACATTAAAGTATGTCCTCTGCATGAATGTGGATGACTTCTGAAAGTAACAACCATTCCTCTTGTAAAAATGTTTTTGTTCCTGCACTCTTTCCATGTACATATTAACCAAAAATTGTGCTGGATTCTGATTCTAAGGAAAACCAAGTACCAGGCGCAGGCTCATTCAAAAATGTGGGTTATTTCCTTTGTGTCATCATTCCTCTGTCCTCCAAGAAAAACATCTCACCATCAAACTCAATTTTATCCCAGAAATTTTCACTGCAAAAAGACTCTTTAGAATAATTCCATGTTCATGGCCAGTGAATGCATCAGGATATAAGCCTTCCCATTAGTTTATCCTTCTCAACTTGCTGGCCACGCAAGGTGTATTACTAAGGTCACTGAGCAGTGTTTGTGTAACCTCAGCTTCTTCAGCATAAACCATCAAGTGTGACAAAGCTGTTCGTTTTGCACCACGATACCTTAATTACTGTAACAAGGAATCTCTTTTCATCCTCCTCATGCATTGCACCACTGATGGAGCCTATAGCCCAACAGAGGGTATTCAAATTCTTCCATGACCATTCTGTTCCGTTCACTTGATTGTGAAGCTTTTCAGTCATAATTCGTTCCGTGTTTGCATAATCCAGATGTGTAAGGTAAACTGGAAGACAGCAAGATTAAACATGTTAAAGCTTCAACCTGGATCACAACTCCAGAGGCACAGTTACACTTGTTTTAAGACAACCAAATTGCAAGGCAAGGGCAATGCTTCCTGCCTGAACGCAGGACCAAATGAGCTAAAAAGCACTTACAAATTGGTTAACATTGTATTTTAAAGTGAGACAGCAAGTTTTATTAAGAACTTGCTTTTGTTCCAAGAGATCCCAGCAAAACACCATATACAAGTGATGTGACGAGTCTAAAGCAATGCATGTCTCACTTAGCAACTTAACTCATTTGACTGGTATGCTGAATTATTAACCAAAGGCATACAGTGATGGTCTACAAGGAGTAGAGCATTGGCTGCCTATGGGGGCCATGTGTAAGACAACCGATTTTCTTTCACTCCTTATTTCAGCATCATTAAGTCTGCTGGTTGCAATAACCACCACTGAAATGGAGATAGTACTCCTGAACAAGTCTAGATGGGAAGATTCAAGTATCCCAACTCAGACACTTGCATCAGCCCCTAACAGGATCAGTGTCTCTAACGTATCTGAAATTCGACCAAGTCACAAGCAGTTTAAGGACAGATTCAGATATGTTTTTACTGTGCCACAGTACACAGCTTCCACCATATTCTCACTTTTGAGTCTTAAAGGTAATACACTATAAGCAACAGTTAAGACCAGAAATCAGACACCAACTAAATCTGCACTTCCACATAAATCATCCCATGTCTGAAAACAGGGCTAAGGCTCAGGACATAATTTCAATACAAAATCATTCCATGTCTGAAAACAGGGCTAAGGCTCAGGACATAATAATTTCAATACAGTAAATTAAACCGTTTATAAAACAATTCCCTATGTTCCATATGGAGAAGCAGTAGAACAATTCCCTAAAGCTGGCTGTACCTACAGCTCCAGTAAAAAGTGAGAAGTTTCCACAAACATTTGGCATCACACAGCCTCCCCTCAACTCCAAGTTCAGAAACCTCTTCCTAACACCCAGTGGTCTCCCTTGAAGCACATGCACTTGATAGAAGAATATTTAGTACTGAAGACTTGATGTCCTAAATCCGTGACTCCCTCCCTCAAGTTATCACTACAATACATAGGGGCTGCGAATGCAGAGATCAGTCACAGCTGAACATGAGACTTCTAAACATAGCAGCACACTAGTATACACACTCTAAATATAAAACACACTTGCTATATTAAATGCTATAAAAATAGTGGTTCTGGTGTTCTTCAGTGTGCTCGCAGCTTCCCATTTTTCATTCCTCCAGGAGCTATAATTAACTGCAGCTTTTGTACTGCCAAGCAAGGTCATTCCAAGACCTCAGCACTAACTCTGGAAGTTTTAGATTGGGCTGGAATTTTGTGTGGTGTTTAAGAAAGCTTCAGGAAGATTTTGAGGTATTCACAAGTTCTATTGAAGGAGAAACTGGTTTTGCTGAGGTGCACTTGGTCTGCACCAGATGACCACAGTAATAACCAGGAAGTCCACTTCAGAAGAATCCTTCCACTTGAACAGCTTTCTGATGGAACTGAAGTTCCATTGGATCCAAAACACTTTGATAGGGAAGTATCAGAAGGCGATTTAAAAGGGTAAAAGCAAGGGACACAAATTAAGTAGTGTATTGCTACTTAGCCAAGTTACACAACACTACATGCTTCAAACAGAACTTCAACCCCCTCTTCCAAATCCATGTACCTTACTAATACACACTTTACACACATAGTCAATCAGACCATAAGCCAACATTCCATATCATGCATCTGCACAGACCTAGAGCCCAGGAACACCAGCCAGTAACCTTACCCAATGTTTCCCTCATGTTTTTATACAGGTTTATGGAATCTGTATCCTTCATGAATTCTCGTACTACTTCCCCTTGATCATTTTCCACAACTAGGACTTCTTCAGGTTTAGCCATGCGGCTCACCATTAGCAATCGAACCTGGGTGGTGTAAAGGAAAGGTAAATTGGCATCAAATCTAACAATAAAATACACTCAGAGCTCTATAGACACTGTCAGAGCACTCTGGTCAGGCAGCCTGACCCACATAAAAAGTACACACAGCATCTCATGAGATTAGCTCCCATTAAGATTCAAGAAACCCATATCAACTGAAAAGCTGTTAAGAACAGAGCCTGCTGATTTCTCTCTCTCCATGAACAAGCTTGAGTAGGTAAAGAACACTAACCTATGAAATGTGCTTTCTAGAGCTTCAAAATGCACATTAGGGATCCTTTTGAAGGTTATTTTCCATACATATACTTTCTTCCTCTAATATTCCAACCTTTATAGGTTTAAAGAAACTAATATGGGTTTATTTCTCTTTTAAATTAAATCTTGGATTTTATAGTAAATACCTTAAACTAAACCACCACATTAACACTGACTGGTGTCCTCTCCATGTAGTTTTACACATGAAATGACTAGAGTTGAATCAATTACCGGCTACTCAAAGCAAGAAGTTCCCTTGTGTCACTCCGTCCATGAAGCAAAGTCTCCAATACAGGAACAGTACCCTAAATCTTTACAGTTCCTTTATTCAAGCATGGATTACCTTGGACAACACAGGTAAATAAAGCTGTCTCCTTGGAGGAACATCAAAATGTTGACTTCCCGAAAGCAATGGAGAAGCAGATGTTGAGAACGGGCTTTCCCTATAGAGCTCAGCAGCTAAATGGTTCCAATACTCCAGACAGATCTTGAAGATTTCAGTTTCTTCAACTTCTGATACCAACAGCATATAATGAAGGGCCTGGAAAAGCATGGTTGAAAAACCTGGTTAGTACCTTCAGCAGTTAAAATGCATCGCTTCAAGTTCAGTTATCCAGATACTGATAAAATGCCACATTAACGTGAAAGTTAGCAACAAGAAGCATCAATTGCTGCCCCTCAGTGATACGGTTTAGTGGCACTCTTGGCAGTACTGGGGTAATGGCTGGACTTGATGACCTTAAAGGTCTGTTCCAACCTAGCTGATTCTATGACATTACAGGTCAGTTCTGACCTGCAGAGCAACTCAAAACCAAAGCACCCTGTCAATTACTGTTATTTTCAAATGTATATCAATTCTAAACCTGAAGTAGCCTGAAGACATCTTTCGAAGTGGTAAAGCCAAATCAGCCTGTCCGTAAACTATCAAACGTGCATTCTTTGCACATCTCTCTGGTTTAGAGCCTCAAAAATCCTTCAACAGCTACTTACAATGACTGCTACTATCAAAGACTTGGTAGTACTTTGTTCTGGATCCTTATACCCTGAAGAACTCAACCATCGAAGCCATACTGATGCCTTCTTTCTACACAAGTCATCTATCAGAACACCTTCAACCTCTCCACTGGCAGAACAGCCACAGCAGGCTGAGGAGGGAAGGCCATTGATGCACTTCTGACAGGCTGAGGTACCAACCATAGGAATTAAGAACTACACAGCTCTTTGCCTAGCTTATTTTTCAGTCCTCTGGTGAAAGATACCAAAGCAACAGCCCAAAACAATGAAATCTGAGGGCACTTTCATTGCATAGGTACTAAAGCAACTCAGAGCATTTGAAATGGTAAAGACCCAATTGATTCAGCATCTCTACCGAAGTGTCAAACAAGGGATTCAGAATGACCACATGTGAGTCTTATATACATCAGTTTTTCTCTGTAATTTCACTTGAAATAACTTATGCAGCTTCTTCCACTTGTTTAAACACCTCCAATGAATCCATGGACCAGTTCCAGATCTGCTACATCCAAAGTGCAGGAACGAACAGGTTAGAATGGCATGGAGCTTTAAAGTAGCTGCGTAATTAGGTTTTATCACACTGGAACTTACAAAGTGAAATTCACCACCATTTCAGGCCACCCTAAGACCTCTGCCAAACATTTCACCAACCTATGCAAGACAAAGCCATTCGGAATTGACTTTCGTAAATGTCCGTTTCAAAGAATTTAACAGCTCTGCTGGAGGCCAATACCTAATAACTGCACTCCAGCTTACACACAATGACAAAGGACATGAAACAGCTTCAGCCTTTTACTCAGCTCTTCCTAATAAAGCCTCAACCTAAGCAGAAACTTCTGATCCACTCCCTCAATTCATAGCTATTTTCAAAGCTTCCTTTTTGCAAGTTCAGGAATTATCTGGGAGCTGTTGACAGTTGTTCTTTCTAAAACAGTAAAGTTTAGTCCATCTTCTACACGAGCTTCAGTTTGAGATTCGCAACCAAGTTATATTAATACACTTTTTTCGGTAGAAGACCTCTAGAAGAAGCATACTGAGAACATTCGCTGGAAAACAGCCTAGAATTGAGATGGACATGCTAGAGAACACTTATCTAACTGCAAGATGTACTCCCCCTCTCAGTGGACCCTAGTCTCCAGGTTTGAACTGTGCTATTGCTCTTCTATCTGTTTCAGGGCAATTCCTCACCCTATCACCTCCATACCTACACACGGCTTGGGGGCTTGGCTCTGGGCACAGGAAATGGTGCTTCATGGGCTGTGGGGCCAGTTTCACCCCATGGAGCTCAGCAGTGGGAGAGGGAGAGCCTAATTTCCCAAAGATTAACTAAACAACTGAAACTCCCTACTTCTGAGATCCAGCCCCACTACCATATGAGGTAGGTACCTTCAGTGTTTAGCAGTCACCTAGAACCCTTTATTCCTAGCTAAATTCCCACAGATCCCAGTGGTTTTGACAGGAAAGCTGCACTGTTCTGTCAAACTGAAAAGTATGCAGCAGGCTCCAAGAAAAGAAGGGAACAAGCAAAGAAGGACAACTGTACATCTTCTCCACTATAACAGCTGATAAATGAGGCCAGCAGGTCCTCCTCCAAGGCCAGTAGTACTACAACCAAGCACGCGGAATCACTTGATAGAGCTCTGCCATTACACACGTTTACTACATCAAAACAGAGCACTATCCTTGAGGATGACATTTAAAGCCTTTCAGTTAATCTTCAGGAAATGAGGCAATAAGCTACACCAAGCCTGAAGCACTGAACCACAGCACGTGTGTAACATAAAAAGGTGACCGAGCTGCTCCATACAGACTGATTAAAGTCATAGCAACACTTTCTCTGGGAGAATTAAACAGCAAAAAAGGAATGTCAAGAGCCATGGAAAAAATGGATTTATTTTAAAGCAGTATTTAACACTTTCAAAGAGGAACAAGTAAGAAGAGGGAGGAGGGACAGATGTATGTCCTCAGACATACAGGATCACTGAAAATAGAAAGCTACTAACAATAACGGGTTTTCTCCCCCCCCCCCCCCCCCAACTTTAAGTACAATGATCTAGAGGTCATGTTAGTATCACATCCCTTGAGTACGAGGACACACTTGTACATCTTTCAAGTGGATGAATGAGCAACGTACCTCCATTAATGTTTCCCTCAGATTTAATCTTTTCTCTATAAGTTGGCCATGCTCTTTGAGGAACGTGCAGAGAAACAAACTGAGATTCTGGATGAAGTTCTGTTCATCATCTTTTCCATTTGAGTATGCAAGTCGGATGTTGGTATTTAAAGGAAGCATCTAATAAAAAGGATATACGTTAAGCAAGGATTTCCCTTTTAATAAAGACACAGAACTACTATATTTTAGCCAATATGTTGATTTTTTTACAAGACCCTTTTGCTTTTCATGGTATTCCCTCTTTACAGAGCTCTACTGAAGTCTTACAGCTGCCTCATTTCATCCCAAGATGGACTGCAAGTGGAAAATGCAAACAGACACAAGAAGTTCCAATGAAGGAAACCTTTATCCACCCCTTGGAACAGCAGCTGTCAACAAGGAGCATGTTTACTCTATCACAGACATTTCCAACCGGCTTTGGACAAAAAGGTTCCAAAAACCTGCCCCAGTAACATTAAGTTTCAAACCATTACATCATCATAATGTTAGAATAACATGAAATGCCTCCTCCTTAACACTTAGAAATGAGCAGGGCAGGCTCTGAAGGACACTGGAATAGGTATTTCAGTAAACTTGCAAAGATCTCTGGCATCTTTTAAAGAGATGCATTGGCTTTTAAATCCTATCATCATACCCATGAAACAGGTTCACCACTGTCATAAAGCACTGAACTACACTCTCTTATTAACACTATTAAGCTACAGAACAGACAGAACAAAGTTTAACACTTTTGCTGCTGCTAGGTTTTGTGTGGCTCTGATTGATCTCCACTTTCATTTTACAAAGCCAAGAGTCAAATATTTGCAATAAATGCAAAAGTTTGCATCAAATCCACACACAACAGTCATCCTAAAACCCTGTAGGTTGCCAAGCATGCAGAACACCCCAATTTAGGCCACATTAAATTTAACTATAAAGAAAAAAACCTTTAGCTCCACTTAAAGCTGAGGGAGAAAGGGAACGTTAAAAGCAGCATGCCTGTCCTAAAGAACCTCCAGGATAGATTAACATTGAAAACAGAGGAAAAACAACCGCAAAACAACCAAATCTTCTTCAGTTGTCACAGAAAGATGCAAATACAATGAGGAAAGCTACAAACACATGTACGTGAAGCTGAATTGCTCAGAGGATAATCATCAACTGATATAAACTTAAAGCAGGGCTTTGCATGACAAACAAGTCTATCAGTTTCTAACATTAAATAGAAGCTTGCAGTAGTCAGGTCAGTTCAGGTCTTTCAAGTCTCACAGTGCACATTCTGTTGCATCTCTCTCAACTTTCCCCCCCAGACACAGCCTTTGTGCTCAAAATGCCTCTTAAATTAATCAGATCAATGTAACAGAAATATAGCTGTGATCTAGAGTCAGAAAAATACACTTGGCATCTTCTGATCAAGCCATAAATACCACTGAAGAACAGCATTGGTCCTGTCAAGACCTCTATGATGAATATAAATGTGTAAACCCACCTAGGTCCTATAGAAACTGATTTTGTGAAATGAACGATCCAGGAGATGGGTTATAAAAAGCATTACCTGTTTTAACTGCATCATGGTCAGTGTGAAAAGCGTTACAAACTGTTCTTCATACTGGCTTACACTGACACCTGCAATCTCTGTGAGGCACTTCAAAGAGACGTTTCGAAACATGGGAACATTTAAGAACTGTTGAAAAGAAAAGGGTAAGTGTTACACACTAAGCTTATTTCCAACTTCTGTTTGAATTCAAGGGCTGGCAGCTCTGGCATGAGTACCTTGTATATGAGTGTGCTGATTAACTTGGTCTCAAATATATATCCCAAAGGAATCCAGTTCAGAAATCGTAGCAAAGTCTCCAAAGTTGCTTGAACTAAAGGAGCATTTTGGGAGTTTTCCTGCAAAGGAACATTACTGTTTATAACACTGTTAGACATGATGGGGGAAGTCTTAAAAAGAGCATTAAAGAAGCAAGACTTACCATTACAAACTGACACAGCTGAAATATCTGAGAGAATTCATTGCACATGCTGTAAAAGATAAAAAACAATTCAGCATTTCCACATTCCACAACATCTGCTTTAATCACAATGTCTGTGCTCACAAAACAGGTCCTGAAGACCCTGAAGGAAACATAAGCAATGCTGACCCTAAAAGGGTAGGAACCATCAGTCAACAGATGCTACTTGCAATAAGGTAGAAATGTGTGTACAAAGGAAGTTTGTTATTACCTGACAGTACTGCTAAAGGAAGAATCAGTAACCCACGCAGCCTCCTAAATCTAATCAGACAACTGTAGGTGTGCACTCAAAAGTGAGAGCAACTATTTAGCAGCAAGTACAAAGTCTGCCCTACTTACTAAGATGTAAATATAGATACTTGCCTGTCTTTCAAATGCTTAGCTTTCACTTGAGTAATCTGGCCACTGGAAAAATCAAATACTTCTTCACTCAATAGCTTAAGGATCACCATATTGTTCTGGCAAAGGCTTTCACTAGTCCTGCTTGCTCCCACAATATCACTTATAAAAGTGGGCCAGTGCTTTGGCCATTCCTGTTTCAGTATCTGTAAAGTGAAGCATCCTTATGTTAGGTACATATGCAAAACCAATGACAGTAATAGCATTTAGAACATTATGAGCTCCAACTTACCTGAACAAGAATCATATTCAACTTCCCAATATACACTTTCTCTTTCTGGAGAAGAGAAAAGAAGAGTCAAGATGTGCATAATTATTCCCCTCCCTCTTCCTGCCCTGAAGAGAACTCACTTACTTCTACACACGTTGGGTCGGATGAGGTCTTGATAATTAGGCCAACAACATATTTTTTAATACCTGCAGAAGAGTTAGGAATTAATTGTCAGCGCTGCCACACATCATTAATAGAGTCTTAAGTATGCGTGAATTCAGACTGTTCCCATGTTTTTAGAAAGACACACTGCCAAGGAACGTACGTGCATTTCTTAGCGAGCATCCCTCTTGACTTCAGTGCTAGATGGAAAAACACACCTCTGTATCTATTCTGCAAGACTATCGTTTCAAATGTACAAAATGGCTTTAAGGTGAAGCTATTTCAGTGGAACAAAAGGAAAACAGACTAAGGGTAAGAGTGCACTTGTAATCTGCAACAGATCAATGTATCAGCTTCCTAAACAGGCTGCAAGAAATTGAGGAACGGTGCATTGGTTGGACTACACAATACTGTATTAGGCTGAAGATGGAATTTAGCACTGCCCAGACCTTGAAGTACATTGCAATAGGTATTTATGAACGCTACTGTAAAGCTCCCTCAGAGAAACGTGTTTCTACCCATCATGTGTTTTCAGACCATACCCAACACCTCCAACTTGGCAGATACACTCTTACTGCCTCAGCCAAATGCTTACACAGGCAAGATAAAATACAAACTGGAGTCCACCAACAGAAATAGAAAGGGAACTCCAAGATTAAACAGAGCTTTTTAAGTGTGACTCCAGTCGTAACACCAAGTTAGCCAGAACTGCACAGGAAGCTTTGATAACATCACCTTGACTGTATGAAAGCCCAGAGATGCTCCAGGTGATCCATTCTAAACACAGCACTCACAGCATTTCAAAGTGAAACACTGTGCCAGAGCTTAAGGAAGCTTGCCTTGCATCACCTTACGAGAATGAAACTGAAACTTCATTCACCAACACAGCACAATGCACCTGGGTTTGAACTACTCAGCTTTTACGGCACACGTGGATGCTATGGATTCCAAAGCTCTCGATGAATTCTAGTTTATTGACTTCGTTTTTGCATTAAGTGACAATTTGTTAACTGGGGGCACAGACGGTATTTAAACCAATTGTGTTTCTGCTACAAGTGTTCATAAAGGTGTTCAAGTGTTTGTAAAGGAGTTTTCAGCTCCACAACTGGGAAAACCACCCCCAAAACACCCATAGCAAAATCCTGTAGTAAGCTGTACTGCTTGAAGTTCTGTTTTATCATCTAATCCTCAGCTCCCCCCTCACCATTCACTGAAGACAAGCAAACAATGGCTTTCCAAGTGACTTTTCATCACAATACCCATATCTAAAGCCATTCTGTACAAAACCATCTGACTCCAAGAAGAGGCATGCACAATGGATTTGGAGTGATGAATCAGGTGAACATAACTAATAGTTCTACTTAAACACAGCTTTGACTGGATGATGGACCTGAGCACAGCAGGGATTAAACATTTCAAACAGGGCAAGTGCTTTCTTGTCACAAGGAAGTTTTACAATAGGTGGATGTTTTGCTATTCAAATCCATGAACCCAAGCCCTGGTTTCTATCAGTTCCTCAACAAGACCATCAGCTGACTCATGCAGACAAAAGCATACATTGAAAGCTTAGAACAAGTTGTCACTTCAACTGAGGAGGATGACTTAGGTTGAAGGCTTTCGTCTTCCCATAGCCACTATTCTGTATTTTGTGACAGTTCCAAGGCTTTACCAACATCAGTCTTGGGGATTTTTGCATTTCCAACCTGAGCAACAATATTAACAGTTTGGTAACTGCATTCTCATGAAACCTGGAAAAAACAGATCTAGACTTTGAGCCACTAGATTGAGGGGCAGCTCTACTGATAAATTAAACTATTCAACATTACCAACTGAGATCAAGCCTCACTACTGCAGAAGAATGGTCATTAACAAAGCAAATATCACTGTCAGTCCCTGGGTAAGAGCTCTCACCAAGCACTAGCATTAGTCTGACATCATAGGCCTGTCCTACTATTTTAAAGCCCAAAACGCCACATTCTTGCTTAAGCATTGCAGTCATTCACAAATGCAACATAAAAGCCCCCAAAATAGTATGGAAATAGGTTTGCAGTGCCAGAAACTCAACTATTGTAACTGCCTGCCAAACCATTAAGGGAAGCCTACTGTTGCAACTCTGCATTTCCAAGTGGAATTAGAAAGTGAGTCTTGTTCTAATTAGACTCCAAAGCTGCATAGTTTCCATCTTCCTGCATCAGTAGCACTATGCACTTTGGTTACAACTTCAATGGCATGCTACCAGCAATCTGGCGGATAAAACAAGTCGCTCTGCTCCAAAGCATCCCCATTGAAAGAAAACAAACCCATAATAATAGTAAAACTTAATTTCTATTAAAAGAATTGCTTTTCAGGGCTTTCCAATTCTCAATACCTTGGCTTAAACAGCATTTGCTACCTGAAGCAACTGAAGAATAATGGGGGTTTAATATTTAACAGCTCACTCCTGGTGGCCCTGCTTTGGTGGGAGGTTGAATTAGATGATGTCCACAAGTCCCTTCAACCCTACACGTTCTGCGATTTCATTCCATAGGAAAGAATTCCCAGTAGAACAGACATATTTCAGTTTTGTAAAGAACACACCCAAGAGCCTGTTCAAGGGGTGTAGCCTGCTGGATTTACTAAAATCAGTGCTTCAAGAACTTGAAGTGTTTTAAGGAGGCAGCACACAGCATGCACAAGCCACACAACCACTGCCCAGGTCAACCACAGGAGCAGCTGAACAAGTCCAGAAGATGGTAACAAACAACTGCCAAGACCCTTCACTGAGACAAATATGAAGAGTCAGACCCTCCAATAGAACAAAGAAACCCAACAACTCCACCCAGGACATGCAGCATTCTTCAAGGACCACCCAACACTAGATCTACACTGATCTCATGACAACCTGTGACCAAAGGGAGGCAGATCCTGGTTTCCATTGAGACAGCGCTGACAGTCCTAGTTTCCTGCTCAGGAACTTGTTCAGTCTGAACCAGCATGAAAACAGTTACCAAGAAGTTCAGTCATTTTTAAACTGTTTTGCAATGATCTCCTGCCAGCTCAGCTCCCTGAACCGATTCAAAGCACCACTACTAGCTCCAAGACATCACAAAGAGCTTAGGCGAGGAACACTCTTATCCACAGCAGTTTAGCAGTGGATCAGCCCAGCTGCAACATCTAAATAGCTTCCCATTATCAGAAAGGATGGGCATCATCCCTGTTACAAAGCCTGGTCAAGGATCACTTCTCTGGATGAGCATTAGATATTGTAGTCCTACTGTGAAAGTTGCTATGCTTCAGAGGCAAACCTAAGTAACACTGAAATAGTTTTTAGAAGTGTTTTCACAAGTAACCCAAGCTATGTAATAGCTAGAGCTGAACTGGGACACTGAGGAACATCACATGCAAAACTGGTCAGTTTAAAACTTGAGCAGTGTGAAATACCCTGGAGTTCAACCTTGGGATGTACTTGCTTCTGAAAGCACATTCAATCTGCTGTTCACCCTGAGCTCCCATCATGACCAAACACAGCATGTTACCATGAATGCAGTCAGTAAGCAGACAAAAGCACTTCCTGCACTCAGGACATACAAGCACATTCCTTTACACAGTTAAAGCACAAGCTCCCAGCAAGTGTTGAAAACTATTCTAGGTGGTGCTGCACATGCAAGATAACACTAATGCATTAAAATGAAGAAATTCTCTGCTTACATCAGGGTAAGAGGCGTAAGTAACACAGGCGGACAATGTAACTCAGCAAATTAACATTAGTTTGCAACCAAAATTAGGATGTCAAACCCTAAAGCTGAGTTGTCCCCTCCACGGATGGTGGTATGCATACATACACTAAACTGTTTAACTAGTCCCAAGATGCCATTGTATTTTTAGTCTCAAGAAGCAGTGCTTTCCCATATTGTCCTACAAATCACCTGTTCCCATTAGTGAACTCAGTCCATTATGCATTTCCTTTTAAACAGAATAGGATGTATCATGAAAATCCTTATAAAGGGCATGGAGCTTGTCCTACAAAAGTGCCATGCAGTTCATAGAATAGTTAGGGTTGGAAAGGACCTTAAGATCACCCAGTTCCAACCCCCCTGCCATGGGCAGGGACACCTCACACTAAACCATGCCACCCAAGGTTCTCTCCAGCCTGGCCTTCAACACCACCAGGGATGGAGCATTCACACTTTCCCTGGGCAACCCATTCCAGTGCCTCACCACCCTCACAGTAAAGAATTTCTTCCACAGATGTAATCTAAACTTCCCCTGTTTAAGTTTGAACCCATTACCCCTTGGCCTATCACTACAGTCCCTCATGAAGAGTCCCTCCTCAGCATCCCTATAGCTCCTCTTCAGATACTGGAAGGCTGCTCTGAGATGTCCATCCTCCCCAAAATCCTTACAGGCCCGCGCTTCAGATACTGGAATTCATACCCCCTTCATTACAGACAATCAAACCCCATCTCTTCCTGAAGCAGGCCAGAAATTTCCATTAAAATATCTCATCATTCCACACTCTTTACAGCAGCTTTAACTGCAGCAAAAGCTTTACACTCAACTCCAGAGCCTTCCTGTGAGCCACTAAACTGCATCTCTTTGAACACTTCACTTTAAGGAAAGTTGTACAAGCAATTCAGGTTTCATAATGAAGAAACGCTTATCCATTCCAGCACAAAACACTCCAGACAAGCTCACTCTGTTCACAAGAACTGAATTTCATTACCCATTGCAGGATTAATGACACATATCACTGAACTGAAGATCAAGAAGCCCTTATTCTAGCCAGGTTTTCATGCTGTAAGAGAAAATCTCTCCTAGACCGCAGCACTTTAATCAAACTACACCCTTTGCAAGTATTATTAAACAATCAATTATAGAATATCAGAGTTTAAAGCAACTTAGTATCACCTCTATAAAGGCAAGCTTTGCTTGACAATGGTAGTACAATACTCTGGAAATAAGCCAAGTTCACTATGAGATGTGCTGGAATATGCCACCCACCTTTCACTAAAGCAGCCTCAGTAAGGTTTGAATGAAAACCACATTACACCATTTGTATATATGTAAGCAATCCAAAACATCCTCTTAGGAACTAAATGCATCATAAAGAACAAGTCTAACCCATTGCTATGGCCTATGATTAAACATGTCTCAAGGCTGAACACGCAAGCCAAGCATCAGATTTAACCTAATTCGACCAGTTCTGTGCCCCATGAATTCCACTCCTGTCTTGGACAGCCCATTGGTTCAAACTCCAAAAGCAGACAAAAAACACCAAGAAAAAAGTAGACTCATCACTAAGCATTTCAGACAACTCAATTCACTGTTTTGCCCAACTTTAGAACTATGGGAGGATACAGACAAGCTCTCCATATGTGCTTACAATCCTCAACCTTCAATATCAGTGACATCTGAGGAACAGAAAAACTTCCTTGTAAGTGTCCTGGATTCAGCTGTAACAGTCACTTTTCTCCTCCTTGGTACCTGGCGCAGTGCTGTGCCTCGGCTTTAGCCTGAGAACAGTGCAGATAACACATTGATGATTTAGTTATTGCTGAGTAATGCTCACCCTGATCACAGGCTTTAAGTCTGTCATGCTCTGGCAGCAAGGAGGAGCATTAGAAGCTGGGAGGAATCAGACACGGGATACCTGACCCAAACTAGCCAAAGGAATATGCTATACCACAGCATGTCATGCCCAGTATACAAATGGAGGAGACCCACCCAGAAGGTCCAAATCAGTGCTCAGGTTGGGCTGGGTTAACAGTCAGCAGGTGGTGAGCAATTGTACTGTGCATCACTTGTGTTTATTGAGTTTTTCTCCTTTCCCTTTCATTTTTGTATTCCCTCCCCTTGTTATTTCCCTTATCATTACTATCATCAGTAGTAGTTGTTTTGAATTATACTTAAGTTATTGGACTGCTCTTATCAGTACCCATGGAATTTATATTCTTTCCATTCTCCTCCCCATCCGACACCCAGCATGAGTGAGTAGCTGCATGGTGCTGAGTTACCAGCTGGGCTTACACCATGATTACAAGTCAAAAGGTACCATGACCAGAAGAGTTCAACTAAAAGCCATTTTAAAATAAGAGCAAACTTCAGAATGGAGTTTCAAGTCTAAAGAGCACATTTTCCTACTTGCATTTGGAATTTGGAAGCTAATCCCTCCCAGGCATTCTGACTGCAGCAGTAACAAAGTCTGGGCTAACCTCAAGACCCAACAAGTCATTCTGATGTACAGATGGAGGTACAACTAGGAAAAAGCACACCATTAAAAGGTTACAGTTCAGGTTCTGTAATTAACGACAGTTTTGGAAACAACCTCCCTGAAAACTCTGGGAGAAACACAACTCTTCCATTCACTGACAGCTCAATTCAGGCTGCTCTTTGCTTCAACTCTTAAGCACTGCTATTGCTACAAAGGGAGAACAGTATTTTCTCATAAATGGATTTAGCTTCATCTAAACCAAACACAAGATCTGCCAGCTGTATTTACTACACAAATCAAATTGGACATGTTAAGTTTTATAAAGTAAGATGCAAGATAAAATTAACTGATTTATAACCTGCAGGAACTGTCGCTAAGCACTGCTTTGTTACACTGAGTTTGCTTCCTGCACCCATATTTCACTAGTTACTTCAAACTGGAAAATCCTGTCAATTAAAGGAGCCAGGATGAAAAACTGCCTCAGTTTAACCAGTTTTCTTATCTCCCAGGTAATCAAAGCACGTGAATGAGCTCTGGAGCAGCTCTTTTGTACCAGACAGCATCATCAGCCAAAAAAAAAACAGAACACCAACTACGACCACAGACCAAAGGAAACTGCATTAGAGATGAAACATTGATTCTCCCTCCTAAACCATTAAGGTCAAGATACCACAGTAGCTAAATATATTTAGTTCCTCTTCTACCAATGTAAAGGAGAAACCAAACAAGTAAAAGCCAACTAACCCAGTTCCCCTACAATACAAAGTCATTTCACAAATGCCAGTTCAGCTCTGTGAAAGGGAAAAATATTTTGTAAGGTTGAACTAAAGCCACACATTATAGAATCACAGAATAGTTTGGGTTGGAAAGGACCTTAAGATCATCCAGTTCCAAACCTATTGCCATGGGCAGGGACACCTCATACTAGACCATGTCACCCAAGGTTCTATCCAGCCTGGCCTTGCACACTACCAGGGATGGAGCTTTAACCACTTATTTGGACAGCCTGCTCCAGTGCCTCACCACCCTCACAGTAAAGAACTTTCTCCTTGTTCATTAGCATAAAGGATTCCCCCCCCTCAAAGTCTTCAGAAAAAGTACAAAAATCAAGGAAAAGTAATAATAATACTTAAAACTGACTGCACAACTACTGACAGTAGCTTCACTTTGCACTGCAATGTACTGAGCTACAGTCAGTACATCTTCTCAGGTGACAGGAACCAGTCAAACAGTGCTATCATGCCTGCAAACAGCAAAGTAACAAATCTAAAGCACTAACACAAATAAATCAGTTCCACTATTCATTTAAGCCATAGTACCCAGCATTATCTTGGCATCCTGAGACTAAATGGGGTAGCATTATCCAAAACACAGCCAACAACTTCACCCTAGCACCATGGTTTCTCATCTATTCCATGCATTTAGAGTGTGCCTTTTTAACACTTAGAATTTACTGAGTTACATTCTGTATTTGGTTAGTTCCAACCTACCATGTAAGTCTAAGTCAGCGCCATCCCCTATTCTACTACATCTCCCTTCACCAGTGGGCAGTAGTAAGCTGTGCTAACTGCTGCAAACTGACTCTTCACTTTCTTCCTGCTCTGTTGCCACAGGCAAAAACATTAGGAGAGGAAATTCCAAATACTGAAGCTAAGCGCTCATATAACAAGATACAAGTTGAGATACTCTTAAGGCACACAGAAAACTCAACTTCAGGGTGCTCCCTTGATTTCTCAGGACATAGTTGCGCCTGAGCCTCAGTTGAACCTGTTTCCTAGAAACCTACAAATGTGTTTGCAAGAGCAAAATGAATGTGAAACCTTACTTTCACTTTCAGAGAGAGCTTTGCTTTAGCTGTCAACCTATAGTTGGAAGGGATGGGGGAGGGAGGGTGAGAATAACCACAGAAATGTGGAAGTCTCCCTCAACACGCTTTTTTCCATCCACACTTAACATTCTAATCAATATAGTTTCAGAACCAAAGCACTGAGTAAAAACGTGAAACACATCTAAACACTGTTAAAGTTAACTCAAGAGTTGACTCATAAAACTGTATTAACTCTAATGAGTTCCAAGACCAGCATTTACTATAAAGTCAAGTACGGAACAACTTTCAATGGCAAAAATTGAAAGTAGTTGTGCTTAATACTTTGAAGTCCAAGTGACAATGGCTTTACAGAAAGCTACATGAACAAGCACTAATTCTGTACCATCGAGGTAACTCCATTTATCATAGGTAACATCTAAAATTCAACAGACACTGTAAGCTGGGATAGGGGAAAAAAAGGAAATACATTAAAAAGTACAGGATTTATGCAAGCACTTCCAGACTCTGCAATGAAAGAAGACTGGGGATTTTCCCTACATTGTGCTGCCAATTACAGTAATGTAGCTGCACATACACTTACATGAATTAAGTATTTCACTGCTTGAAAGAATGAATTACCATTAGTAGGTAAGGCTATGCATCTACTTAGTCTTTCTAGTTTAAAAGAATCACCACAGTTTATGATCTCCCAAGTTACATAAAGCTACACATGCTACCAGAAGGACCATGCAGCCTACCACAAACATGACAGGATACTGGTGGGGCTGTGTACACTCCTGTGCCAACTACAGAGCCAAAACCTCTACCTCAAAGCCAGGAGCTGACCTCAGAAGCTGCCTGTGGTTAGACCTCTTCAGGTAAGTCAGTACAACACCTAAGCAATGATGTTTCAAAACTATCAGTCACATCACATCTTTTACCTTCACAGAATTTCAGGTGCTCACCACCCCAACCTAGGCCACAGTCACAAAAGGGAAAGCTATGGTTGCATCATCTGGAAAAGCACAGATGGCCTTGCTACATGACAAAAAGTTACTAGCCTAATTGGATTTGAAGCTAAAAATTACTTCAATGGGGACTAGCAGTGTAAATCTCAGTTAATACACAAAGTTAAGAGGAAAAGACAAAAATCCCTCCCTACCTTCACACTGGTTCCTTGGTAGAATCTTCCATCTTGTTTTTATCACATTTTCCAAGATTTGCAGTCCATAATACTGAAATTGGAGAAGAACAAAATGTGAGCACATTACTGTAGGACTAACTAACTTTCAGGACTCTCATTCAATCAGACATTCACACTTAACATCTAAGACTTCAAGATTATTAAGCTAACAGTTTTATTAAATATATATATATGCCTATTCACCCATTTACTGAGGTTTCATGCATTTTTCTTTTCTTGCTTTATTCTTCACTACTCTAAGTCCTGCTGTTTGATCATGCTCACACGAGGAGGGGAGGGGGGGGAAGTAACACTAATGAAAAGCCCTCGCTCTGGCAGACAACTTTGGCTATCTGGAGAAGTAGCAGCCAGATATGACTCTCTATCATAAATGACTGCTCATATGTTCAAGTATTAACACAACCAGGCTCCTAAAATATTTAGCAGCTTGGATGGTCTCAAGCTTCCTATCGTTCTTCTAAGAGCTGAAAAAAAAAGGTCTTAGCATCACACGTCCTGACACTGGTACTTCCTACAGAAGGACTTCCCAAACTTCCCTGGAGTGTTACTTTAGGAACAGCAAGACAACCCACAAGGTTTATTTAATTTCAATGCCCACCCCAATATGGCAGCTATTTCTACTATTTAAAGATGAACTTTTGTGCTCAGTCAAAGAATACAAACGTGAATAAACTCTTGGAAATCCTTTTACCTTTCAGGAATTCCCTCCTATGTTCTTACCCGAAACCGTTAGGTTTGCAAAGTAATCGGTAAGGCCACAGTCCCTCTGCCCATTTGTCCCTACTGCCAACTCACAGTAACAGGGAAAGAAGTTTGTGGTACTATGATGGAAGAACTTTAATGTGTAAAACCCCATTAGCATGAATAGACAGGAGAGAAAAGGGGACAAGGAGGTTTGTTGTTACTTTATCTGCAGTGGATTAGGAAGAAAAAAAATCATCATCACGTCAATGCCTGAAAGGTAAAATTCAAGTTTTCACAGTTCAAAGTTTGGCTGAGAATAAGAGTTCCTCTTTAAAACGGTTAGTTGTTATACAAAGGAGGATCATGAGCATTTCAACCAAAGGGATCATAAACACTTCAGATTCATTAAAAAACACAGTGTTGACTGTCCCAAACTACATTGTATTAAAACATCACTTCTGCTGTTCTTGTCTTAATGTAACCTACATCCCGTTGCTTCTCCATCCGACCAGGTTTCTACAAGCTTCACGTACACATCCTGCATGTGCATTCTGCCATCTTCCAAAATGCTTGGTTGCCAAGAAAAAGTATGCATTAACATCCTAGTAATGGCATTTTCCTTCTTCATGGTCAGCAGCGAAAGTTTATCAACTAGATTTTAAATCCAGGAATTTACTTAATTACTTAATATAAGAATCTAAATGAAATCGAGGGAATGTTCATAAAAGGAAATGTATGAAGACATTCTTCAGAAAAGTGCTTCACTTCAGGGGAAGTGACTTCAGACACTGCTACAGATACACAGATACCATTTGCAACTGATCCAGGCTCACAAAACATACTTACAAAAGGTTCTAACAATGCTGAAAATACACACATTGGTATCAGACAGTGCTAATGCTCCTGAAGTGGATCTAAATACCAGTCACATTCCCAGATTCTACAGGCACCTGTATCACTTGCCCCCCTTCAGGTAACAGCTAACCACAGTTGCTTTGCCTCCAGACTTTTCTATACAAGTCAACTTATTTAGCCTTAAAGACCAGAACAGCAAGCCAATGTTTGTTTTACAAAAGCACTAGAATACCAACTACCACCTAAATGAAAATCCTGACCTAAACTAAGAACAGACTTCATCTTTATAGTCTTTTTTTCTGTTCCTTGCTTAGGATTTCCTCCAAATCAAACAAACGGACAGACACTTCTAGCAATCTGCCACACTTACTCTGCATTACCGGCCCAAATACCTAACTCAGATTCACATACCTTAAACTGTGAAGAGGTTCATGCTGTCTAGATTTC
The DNA here is from genome assembly GCA_032466535.1 of Forpus xanthops. Lineage (NCBI taxonomy): Eukaryota > Metazoa > Chordata > Aves > Psittaciformes > Psittacidae > Forpus > Forpus xanthops. The sequence goes on along the minus strand of JASSUY010007993.1, from coordinate 8,841 downwards.
TATTAATTCCTTTGTACAGATGTGATTTCAATTCTGCTCTCTGCTAGAGTCTTGCTCCTCTCTTCCTCAGTACTAATCATTTTTCCTAACACTTGCATATGAAATTGAACTGCAGCAGAAATTAAATCACTGTATGCAGTCCTCACCTACACATCCTTTTTGCCATACCATGTTTGAAGGCTTCCTCAGCCTGCCTGAACACTGTGCAATGGGCTTTCTGGGTTTTTCATCTTGTTTTTTTTTTAGCTTCATTTGATTCAATGGTTCTAATTTTTCTTATTTCCCTGATAATCAGCTACACTCAATCCAAAAGTCACTGAGACCAGTTAAAAGTTTTGCTATTTGAACTCATGAAAGTGTATAAATCAACATTTCCAACATAACACAAAAAAAAACCATGTATCAACTGCTCATAAAACAAACCTTTCGAAGTTCATTTACTCTTGGCTCTGCTTATTTCTCACCAACAGAAATTCACTACTCAGTTATGTAGATGAGGGACAGGTAGCAACAAAGACTGAAGAAAAGGCATGAAATGATCCCTATGGCAGAAATGTCTGTGATACCCTTATTACTTATTCTATGCACCGAATCCCTTTCCCTCCCACCTCCCAAGAAACAAAAACAATTGATGAACAGAATTCAGTTAAAGGGAATCAAAAGGGTAGACCTTGTGGAGGCCTGCCGTCAAAGCCTAGCTGTGTCAGTTGCACAGGAAGACACCCCTTTTCTTCCTATTACAAGCAATCAACATAATGGAACATTATGATTAATATCAGGTAGTGTTAACAGCTTTAATTAAAGAAAAAATATGATTGCATAAAAGCCAAATGTCATAGTGCATAAATTTAGCACCAAATCATTTGCAATTTATGTAAATTGAAGAATTCTTTACCTGTTGCTTTCTTTCTGTTCCTTTAATCATCTCATTTTTCACAAGACAAATTTTGAGTTTTTAAAAATACTGTTGATAAATCAACTTAAACATTAGTAATGTCTGTCAGTATAAAAAGCAAAGTTTACCAGGCAAGCAAACAGGCAAACACTGTTACTTAAAGGTTAGCACTTTGAGGAAGTTCTTTAAACTCTTTTCCCCTGAACTTCAGAGAATGGAACTAATTCATGAATACCCCTGATTTCAGGAACCAGCCAAACACGGTTATTTTCTGTTCGAACACAGTGTGTATCAAGCAGAAAAACATGCATGTCAGTTATCTGAGATAATAAAAGACAGTGAACACACATTTCCATCAACTTTTCACTTCTAACTTCAAAAGCCTTAGATATAGCATTTAAAGTTGTAGAGAAAAAACAGCCTGAATGCCGCCCCTTTTAGTCTCTACCCCGATGGATAGATTTAAACCAGCAGTACAAAGCAAATGTGTTCTGCACATTAGGAAAGACTAATCTCCTACTACAAAGAGTTTGGGGCGCTTAACTTTCATTGATTGCTCAAAATCTTGGCCTGAAAAGGTGTCTATTTTGTTTTTTATATACCTAGGGACAAATTCTCTCCTCAGTTATGTGCACATGGCTCTCCTTATGATCAAGAGCAGCCAAGCACTTATCCAAGGAGAAAATGTGGCTCTAGGAGACTTTTCATTACTCAGATGTATACAGACACACACCAGTCTTTGGAACTGGCATTATGCTTTTATGTGCCTTAGAAAAAAAAACCTTTGTATTTCCAATTTAGCTCTCCTTATTTTACAGAAAAGGGAGAAAATCTCTTGCCAATATAAAAGGAGGTTTTTGTCCTCCTTTTTACAGTTCTTGTTTTAAGCCAACTTTGGAAACAAGACAAGAAGAAAAATGTGTCTTGAATCAAGAAAGTCTGTGGCTAAAAATGAGATACCTTCCTCAAAGTTTATGAATGGAAGAAAGAGGAAATCCAAATAAATAAAAGTTAATTTGCTTACTTTGGTATTCATGTTCTGAGAGAACTCCAAAATAGTATCAACTCTTGTCCACGCATCAGGATGTTCTTTTAAATGAGTCAAGACTTCCTGTGCCATTCTTTGCTAAAATCAAGTTTAATAAAAAAAGTATTAGCATTAAACTACTTAAGAATTTACATACTCTCAGTGAAGACATTAATATGTAACGTATCTTTAAAACACTTCTCCAAGAGTTACAAAACTCAATCAGGCGCAACAAGTCCCTTAAGCCTCCTGTGTGACAGCTGAAGTGTTAACAACCAAACTCCAAAAATGCATTGATGCACCAGTCCTGTACTTACTTCCACTCTTCCATACTGAACAGTTCATTTAGAGCAGCTGTGAACATGCAAGAACAGCACACCTTACAGGAAAAACACATTAGAGAATGAGGTTTCCTTCCTTTCAAGAAAGTCATGCAGGTATAATTGTATTTAAGGGCACCCAATCTTTCTAGTTCTACTACAGGCATTCACATAAAGTGGCAGCTTTAAGGAGTACTGTACCATGCTGTGAAGTTGCTCATTCTTTCGAAGAATCAGGGAGCAGAGCATTAGCGATCTTCAATCCCTACTTCTGAGGAATCCCTGGATATACTTAACAGCTTACAAAGCACCAATAAAAACTGGCTGGGGGATAGGAAGGGAGTTGGTCATGCTAATGGTGTGCTCTTCCTTGGGACTGCCATTACCAATTCTTGCGCTAGATACTATGGTTTCAGTGACTTGCACATCCTCATTTGAAGCAGTTACACACTGACATAGCCAAATTCATTTTAGCTACCCTTTCAAAAGCCTACGTGCCCATAAGCATTTTTTAAAGAGCCAAATGATAGCTATTTTCAAAAATGCAGTGTGCTGACAAATCTTGCTGCAAATTGCATCATCCCCACCATCAGACACTGTCTTACCAACAACATGAACATTTCGCATTGCAATTATCAAAACTTAGCTCATTCTTTTACTGTAGAGCCAATTCAATGGAATTACAATACAGTTAAAGCTCCACTTTAGGATTTTAGGATTAACTTCAACAGAAACTACACCTGGGTAGATTCATGGTTTGCTACAAGAACATACTTGAGCTAATCATCAATTGATTTAATAATGTTCTTCAGTAAGACAGAAGCCCATCTGCAACACTGGCATCTCTGCTTCATGCAGTTGAGCATATAGTTCCCTGTCTGACACTGACCAGAAAGGAAACCCCTGTAGATTTGATATGGAGAAGTACCACACAAATATTCCTTTTAAGTCCCAAAGCAGTACAGACATATTCTCACAATATGACATCAGAGCTTTACAATAAAATAAATAAAGGGGAAAGAATAACTATTACTTCCAGGTCCAGCCTGGGTGTGTTTTTATAGTGGCCTTCTTAGTGCTTCCAATACTGCTGACATATCACAGGATCAAGTTTCAACACCAACACCACACATACAGCTCAATACTCCTCTCCCAAGCACTGAAGAGTTTGCTCTCATAACCTATAACCTCTTTTCTGGACATCAATTTCTGTAGTTTCTCACAACCCATATAAACCAAACAGTAACGCTGAATCAAGATTGAAGCCTCACTGTTTTATTGCTACCAAAAAGGGTATCAAATAATCCTTCTGGACATGTGAAGGTCTAACAGACAAGTGGAATTAAGAGCCTGGGATGAGCCCAGGTAAACACCTACGAGTTGCCTCAAGTCTGGTGCACTGGGGTGGGGTTGGGGGGGTATCTATTCTTTCCAGAGTCATACACCAAAAAAGAAGCCCCAAGAACAGAGAAAAAAGCAACCAGAAGTTAGGACAGAAAAGAGCTTCTTTCTTGCCTAACAAGAGATCAGCAGACAAAGGCTTCTGCAAGCAGAGATAAGAATTAAGCAGAAGGAGAAGACAGGTGAATCTGAATGCAAACTCAGCATGCGCCATCCAGGCCACATTCTAAATCTTTTTTACCCCAACATACACTCATCTATTCCAGGCAAACTACTGTTAATCTCCCAATTTTAATACTTGGTCTCCTAAGCTTCTCTTATTCCTGGCACCCTTTAAGACAAGATTTGAGCTGATAGGATCCACAGAGAAGCAGTAACTTCTGAACTTTTTCCAAGAGGTTAAAAGCTCAGACTCACTGAAATACATCTCCACCTTTGAAAGTATACTACAATAGGAAACCAAACTTTCATTGAAGCAACACATGCACTTGAAAGAGGTTTCAATCCTAATTCACTTTTGCCAGTTAAATGCCACCTCTTGAATTTCTGCTTGTTACTACATTAGTCTTCTGAAGACCAGAGACTAAACCCAGCTGTTTCAAGTGAAGAAACTTCTCACAACACCAGAACAATGGCAATTCAATCACTGCATTTAGCATTAATCCCCTATTCTCCTCATAAACCTTCCCAACTTTTTAAACTCCATTCAAACCAAACAATACTTAAAGCACCACCTACTCTGTAAGGCAGCACAGTACATAAAGGTATTATAGAACAAGAACTCAAAAGACCCTACTCTGAAGGCAAAAGCTACAAGCAGTTTTCTGTCATATCAGCACTTAAAAATTTAATACAGCTAGTAACTGCTTGAATTCAGGACATTCAAAATGCAAATACTTCAAGAAACAGCAAAGTCTTTTTAAAAACCCATAGGAATTCATATTAAGTCTTACAAAGGCTTGTTCTTTATTAAGACATACACAAAACAAGTATAAGCAAGTATATTACTGTTTATTCTAACAGCTGGAAGGAACAGAAAAGCATCAGCTACTTGGTCTCATTTTAATTCACTTATTGTTGTGCAAGAATATCTTAGGAAGAGATGCCCGACACTGAAACTCCCAATTTGTTAAGCACAAACAATTAACATTTGCCAGAACAGGACCTCTGCCAACACCCTTGTAGCAGTACTCGCTTTCAACATTTACTTCTTATTTCCGAAGTAGTTCAAGAAATACATCAAAGGAATACAAAATTCACTTTCAAGGTGATATATGCAAACCCACAAATGCACATTCTCCCAGTTGGAACTTAGACTTCACAATCTGTTCTAAGGCCAAAGAAAGAGTGCAAGAACCATCAGACAAACAATAATGCAGGGCAAGAGAAGACACAAGAAAGAACAAATTTCTCTTAATTTGTGCATGACATAGTTTCTTGATTTTCATGGTTTTCTGATTCCACGACTCTAAGTACAAACACAGTAATAATGTCATTAACCTTTTTGCTTTTAAATGCAATCCTTCAGTGAAGCCAACATTAAATTTATGGCTTCACAATCCCACCCATAACAATAAACTCCAGGTAATTCAGACCTTCCTCAAGAACTAAGTCAGAGAAGGCAAGCTGCAAGCAGAAGTGCCCTTACAAAATTTTACTTGGCAATACCTTTCAACAGCAGGAGGCATGCTAGAAATGAACACATGTTAAACTAACATTGTTCCAAGTGTCATTCCAGTGTTTATAACATTGGGCCTGCCTTTAAATCAGAGCATGTGAATTACCAGTGACTACCAGTCACGAGCAGAGTAAATTCACTAATATTACTGATTTTTACTGAATTCATTTTGCTCAACTAATTTTCTGTAAGGATAAACATAGTCAATAAATATAGGTTCTAAGTCCACATTACCTGTGCGCCTTCTCCATGGTACAAGCAGTTCACCACATTGTCCAAGAGATTGATATCCAGTTTCTGGTTAAAATCCAGCAGCTGGCGAGCTGCATGGTCTGCTAACATTGTCATAATTGCTGGCATAGATTACTGCAAAAGAAACAAAAAATATATTAAGAAATTATTATTCTATGTAGTTACAAAGCAAGCGCTTCAACTTCAGTGTCTCATCTGAATGAGGTGAGGTATGATAGCAACACTGGACCACACTGCACAAAACACTCCTTCATTGGCTGAGAAAGGAATAGGACAAAGTCTTTCTCAAGAATTCATCTATCATTGCCAAACTAAATTCATAGAATTAGGTTGGAAAAGACCACTAAGATCATAAAGTCAGACCCAACCACTACTCCAGGACTGTCAAATTCTCAGGGTCTTCCAGCGGGTATAACACCCAAGACTCACTAGTCCACTAGCTGCATTATCAGCAAGCTAAAACTGACTTCAAAGCAACTATGAGCCCCTACCAGCCCCTAAACACATGTAAGCCACCGAGTTTGCTGGCACAACCACCTAGTATCATTACAACCAAACCCCATACTAGAAATGTCAGACATGTTTAGTTTCCAAGCCCAACATATGTATTTAGAAGATCAGTACTGAAGAGCTTTTCAACAACTGGTTATGGAAGTATGTGACTGTGGTCTACACACACAGTAAGAAATTAGCCAGAGGATGTCTTTCAAATACTTGGGGGGAAATAAAAACTACATACAAGTAAAAATTTAGCACTGAAACTAAGGCAGTTGACCGTTTGAAGGCACTTTGAGAGGATGAAGTAAGAGGACTGTGAAATCAGGAGGTTACTCCACGTACCATGTTAGACCACTTGAAACTGAAACGGAATTCTACTGGAGCTTTCAGGTCCCATAAAACCAGCCACACAGGCATTAACTCTTTGTCCTAGGCACTACAGACCCAATATTATGCAAAGGGAATCAGGTGGGATATGTGTGTGTGATTGTGGGTGTGCATCTAGGATGCTTTCCCACTGGTACAGGGCAATCATGAAAAGCCAGAAAATAAGCCAGAAGCACAGAAATGTGGATGGTAAGTTACACTCTTTTCATGCCACACACACACCACTCCATGCTGGCAGCATCTGATCAAATTTATTGCCTTCTTCTCACAGTCACTGGCAATTGTAACACATATTCCTACCCTTCCCCTCTACAGCAGTTCTCTGCCATTCACCCCTCTTTTCAGTATCATCCATAAAGCTTCACTTGAGAATTATCTGGAAGTCTGGACACTGCAAGAGCTCTACTGAAACTTTTTTCAGTGATACATGCATACTCAGGAAGATATCATCTGAAACTTCCAGAAACATCCCCATACCCCAAGCCAACCCCTTAAGAGTAAGCTAGAAGTCAGATTTGCTCTTACGACCTAACCTCATGTGCAAACAAGAACTCTTTTTTGTCTTGCAAGTTTAAGTCATGCTCAAAAGTTAAGAGCAAGAACCTGTGGCTAAACCCAAGTAATTACTAATTAAGTGAAAATCCTACAGAAGCACACAGAAGGAAAATCCTTTGTTTAGAAACAAAACTTATTTGCAAGCAGTGTCAAGGAACTTCATCTGCTTCTATATAGAAAGATACTAACTTCAAAACCCAATCTTTTTAATTGTATTTTGAAGTAAACCACTCAGTATGACTACACTAACATAATCATTTTGAGAGCTCCACCTCCCACACCCAGTCAGCCTTTTTACAACATCTACCTGGGAAGACAGAAGGAAATAAACATCGAGTAGAACAAGTGAATCAAAACTAACACTGCGCATCTGTCCTTTCCCCACAACTCCTGAGGCTTACAAAATCCAGTGATAAGTGTAGAAGCAAGAACCAAAACAAAGCAGCAGGGAAGACCTATTTAACTCTTTTTTAACTTAAGAGGACACTTGAAATCACATCTCATCCAGTAGAGGGGCAGTAAGCAGTACTACTAGAAGGGAACTGCACCCATGAATAAGCTCTGAAGCTCAGCACAGTTAATTCTCCCACCAGACACGCCCCTTTTTGTTCACATCTGGCCTCTACCGGGAGCGGGGAAATCGCTTTTCAAACCACAACAAGCATCGTAAAGCGGTCGTTCCTCAGGTAGGGCCATTCATTTCTGATTTAAGCCTCTTTGGGTGGTTTTTAGGCCTTAAGAGCACAAACGAGGAGCCACGTGACACAGAAAAGTTATTAACCACATGGAAGCAGAAAGGAAATGTTTTGAATAGGGCCCTCTGCCACTCCCAGCATTATCTTCGAAATGACCTACCTACTGGCAAACTGAAATACAGAAATGGCGGCTTTGTGGTCAATACCAACTGCAATCAACTCTGTTTCCTAATACTCACACTGCACCCACATGAAGCTTCTAATCTTTGATTGACTACACTCTTATACTTCGTTCCCCATCATGCCTTCGCTCCAGAACAGGGCTAAACCTCAGCTCCAGGAACCACTAATCAACTCTCCGATACTGTTGGGGAAATCAAAATACAAAGTTTAATACCTGAACTACAACATAGCAAGAATCTGACATCTACCGAAGGTCAAAAGAACTGCATTTGCAGCACTGTTTACATAGTTATCCCAACTTGCAGTGACCCTGGACCTTTAACACAACAGTTAGATTATGATACACTTGATATACTATTAAGTAAGCCGTGCACGGGAACAGCAGCATACATTTAAGCAGTGAGAAACGTTGAGTATTCAGTGAACACTCAGAGCACCTTCAACCTTAAAGCTCACTGGGGGCAGCAATTAAAAGCAAACAAAACCCAAAAGACATCCTGGGAGAGTCACGTAGCTCCATTTCTCAGCATGCAGTTCCTCTACTGAACGCAAGTGAATTACCGCCCCAAGACCCTCTTCCAACGAATTAGTTGCATCACTTGCGAATTCCTCCAGCCGCACCGCATGGAGAGGAGCACACCGCAGCCGCATTACACTTCAAACACCCGCAATCGCAACGAGACGATCCCTCCTCTCCCCACTTCACGCACACGTGAACGTACGAGATGCGATCACACCGCTCCACCAACATCCTCCCGACACCTCGGAGCATTCATTTTCGGGGACGGCCGCACCCGAAATCACCTCCTCACCCCAGCGCGGACGCCTCCCCTTGGCTCCCGCCGCACGGCCGCGCCGCTGCCCTGCTCACGAAGGGGATGAGGGGATGCGGAGGGGAAGCAGGCCCGGTGCGGCGGAGCACGGCGCGGAGAGCGGGCGGGCCGGGGCCC